>LTAE01008445.1:0-10939 GCA_001647135.1 Pontederia paniculata | reverse complement strand
CCTCTTTTCAATTAAAAAAAAAAAAAAAAAAAAAAAAAAAAAACTTGTGTATCACATTCGTATGGCCCCAAACAAAATTCCTTGATGACCTCTTGACAAACCAGTATGCTTTGTGGAACTCATGTTGATCGCTTCGTGTTGACATGGAGGGTCATGGCTACACTCTTGACTAGTGTTGCACGCCTGATGCCCCACTAGTGAAATGTGGAGGGGATCCATCCCTGCAGCCACTACTTAACCTTCTCCACTGTTTTGAAGTGCTGTTGCCTTGTTAATCTTCCATGAACCAATGGAACACCTAGGTACCTTACCAGATCTTCTATTATTGAAGAGCCACACCTGTCTTATTCCTTCTTTGGTTTGCACATCATATCCTCTAAAAAATAAAATCATTGTTTCTACGGGTTAATTTTCTCACCTGAAGATGTCCCAAAGTAATTGATTACATGTTGGATGACCTCCATCTGTTCTTCAGATGCCTTGGCAAAGAGTTGATTGTTATCTGCGAAGAAGAATTGTGAAATTTCTAGGCATGTGCCTGCGCAGATCGGCTTCCTGACAATTTTTAGGTTGAACTGGTATGGGAACAATGAGCAGTCCTGCCTAATTTCTTAGAACACCAACTGGTAAGGGGACAACTGACATGGTGGCACTACCGGAGGGGGAACTCTGGTAATGTTAAAGGAGCGGACATGCTTCATTTCTTAGATCACCAGCTGCATTTATTTCTTAGAAACAAAGTTGATTAACCTGCAAGTTTTCCACAAAATGAATTCTTGTAGACAGGTCTTTGTGGAACGCATTTGCATCCTTGATTCCTTTTTTTTTTGTGCTTTTCCACCTTCCATCTCTCTTTTCTTGGACTCTAGTTTGGAAGCTAAGATATCTTGTTACAGATTTAAATAGCGTGTTCTTGTATATTTTCTGCCACCATTTGGAATTTATGTGGATGATTGATGTGTGATTGTGAGGTTATAATACAATGTTTTGCTTTGTTGTAATGGGTGTTCGAAATCCCTTTCTTATACAAGTTGAGTGGGTTTTTTTTAGGAACTGGAACGTCGTAGGGAAGAACTTGAAGCGCTGCTTATTACCGATACAGTCTGAGGCTTATTGAACATCAAGCCAGATCTGATTTAGCACAAACTCTTACCAACTACCAAATTCAATTCTCCTATATTTGTTTTCCTACATTCGCTCTAACTTCTACTGGTTTGTCATTTGTTTTCAGTTCTGTAAATAATCAGATGGTGATGAGATTTTATTTCTTGAACGCTATATCCTACTCTGGATGCAAGCAGCGTATTTTATATACTAGATTTGTTGTATTATGTTTCCAGTTGTGTGACTCTTCCATTGTATCAATCCCACTTTATTTTGACGCTATGTTTATTAGATATAATATATTTGTTTGATACGGAAGCCTGAAGTAACTTGATTGTTAATGTACATGGTTTGATTGAGCTATGGAGCAAGAGTCGGTTTTCTTTTCCGCTATTGTATGGGAAAGCTAGCTTATTAGTAGAGGTAAAAGAAATAATAATTGAAGTTGGTTTTGCTACACTTACTGATAATGCTGAAATGGTATCTACTAAACGGAAAATAACGGATAATGGTTAAATGTTAAATTTAAAATTAATTGATAACTATAAAATACTATAAATAGATAAGAACATATTGATTATATTATTTTATTATATGAATAAGATTTATTTATTATTTTGAAATTAATTTTAAATTTTAAAAATATTATATAAACAATAATTGATAAAAACAATTAATTTAAAATAAAAATATCAAACATTTATTTCAATAAGAAGAAAATAGAGAAGTAAATACTAAAAATAAAGTATAAAATATGATATTTAAATATTAAGTAAAATGTTTTTTATATGGGAGGGAGAAATTTTATATTAAGAATAAATGTTCAACCTCTAAACTTTATAGGTTAGTTTAGTGGGAATAACCTATAAAGTTTTGTATTTAAAATTGTAAATTATATTTTAGAAATGTATTCACCAAATGATTAAATATTGACTCTACCAAAACTTTATCTATTATTTTAAACTTCAAAATTTTCACGTATGTCATGATATCTGACCTATGTTTTACATAAGTTTTCTAATGTCACAATTTAAATTAGACACAAAAGTTTGGCTCTTTCTTTTAGGACCAAAACTTAAACAAAATTACATTTCTGTATTTTGGTTAATTCAATTTTTACGACGGAATTAATCATATTGGCGCCACTTTATTTATACACGAATATTTATGGCATGAATGTCTTAAGAAGAATGTGGAAAAAGAATTTATTTAAGGGTTTAATATACATAAACCCCTTCATTTAACTATGATCTTCCAATAAGGTGTGTATCTGTAGAAAATGACAAAAAAAAATTTCTTGTATGACAATAAAAAAATTTATCAACAAAATATTTTCAATGAAAACATATATACAATCTCAAAAAAAAATTTTCTCACTTTAAGGAGAATATTTATTTTCCCAAAACAATCTCATATGTTCTCACGTTAAATAAATACCTTATTCATCTTTCTTAACTTACTTTTTTTTTATACACAAGCAAACTAAGAAAGACCAATTATTTTTCTCAAATATTTTCCTCAAAAGTCACTTCATCAGAAAATTTCTTCTCAATAGAAACAAAGACAATATAAAAGTATTCTGCAAGTAGAGAATAAAAAGGACATACAAAACATGAGATATAAATATGTTCTCATGAGGAAGTACGAAATGGTCCTTTGAAGAAATATATAAATGACCCAACTAAGAGAATAAATGATACATTTTAAAAGAATACTCCAATTAAACACGAAATAGTGTAAGTGAACTCTTGACACAATATTATTTTATTATAGTTTTACTATATGATTTATCTCTGATTTGAATTCTTTATCTCTGATTTGAATTCTTAGAGTTTTATTTGATTATTATCCAATCCTTTTTATGATCCTCCTTATAAATTATCCTTATTAAGATATTTGAAGTAGTTATACGATGATATTAATATCATAAAATTTTATATGGAACTCAATTATTATTGGTGCGCATTAAGATAATGCATATATCATAAAACTTTTGTATGAACCTTGATCTTTATATTGTTCATATCGTAATGATGTTTAAGTTATAAGATTTTATATGAATTCTGAGCATTATTGATTTATATCATGATGATGTCTATATCATAAGATTTTATACGAATCATGTGCATTATTAGTTCATATTATGATGATGTTCATGTTATAAGATTTTATATGAATTCTAATAATTATATATTCATATTATGATGATGTTTATATTATAAATTTTCACATGATCCTAATTATTATTGGTCCATAATGTGATGATATCAACGTCATGAGGTTTCATATGAATCCTGATTATTATTGGTTCATAATTTGACGTCTATACTATATGATTAACCATATGATGCATTATGCATTATATGTAGGATAAAGAACACAACATTTAATAAAAGGTTGCCATTGGAGTTAGTTTCTCAGATGAGAGAGTCATAAGGGAGTCCCACGACCAAAAGCAAAATGGTATGCTAATTATCGAGAGTAAAGTAAAGTTATATTTATTATGATGATGTTAGAAACTAATAGTGTAACTGTAGTCAAACTACTTAATTCTTTTTTCATGGATTGCTCCTCTCCATTCAACAAAAAAGATTCTCGAACATCCTTACCTTAAAAGGACACTATTGTGGTTTGGCACCGCCTAATGGAACATGATGATGAGCGTTATTTTTCAAAGTCACCCAAAATCGTCAAAGTCACTAAATGTAATGATGAACATAAACAAAGAGGCAAACATTAATGATGGATTAAGTAATGATGATAGTGATGATGATGCAAGTTATGCAATGATGATGAAAGTAAATTACATATGATGTAAGTTGTGCAAAGTATATATGATGCAAGTATGCAATGATGCTTAAAGTAAAGTCCATATGATGAAAGTGATGCAATTAAAGTAAAGTAAAGTATGATATAGTATCAAAATCACGACATAATATATGATCCACTCTTTGATCCACTTGATGTATATGATGATGATGATGATGATGATGATGATGATGATGATGATGATGATGTATGCTACTAATATAAGGGCGATGCTATTGATTGGAAATAGCCTCTACTTATTTATTTTCAAATGAGTCTTTATCCATCTATCACGGAATATATTCATTTATGATATCTTATATCAATATGTCATGATATTTTCTTATTTCATTTTTTATTTGTTCACCTATTGAGCTTCATAGCTCAAAGGAGTACATCTCACCTACAATTCAATTCTACATGAAATTAATGATGAAGGAATGCATAGTATAAGATGCCCGTGATGATGTTATAACACATGGACATTGGGGTCCCTTTCCTTTATTTGTCTTTATATGTCATTAAGTTGTATTTTCCCATTGTAATAATTAGTAAGATGTGAGACTCAAATAATTTCATACTTTCAAACTTTCGCATGTATTTATATGTATGTTCATTTATATTCCATTTGTATATTACATTATGCATATAATATTTCTTTCTTTGCAAGTTTATGTTTATGTCAAGCAAGTATATTCCCGTAGCATCTCCAAAGGCGCATTCAGCCACATGGCAAGGTTTGATTTTGGGAGCGATAAAGTCAGATGTTAGAGCCTAAAGTTTGAACTTTCTTGACGTCTTAAAGTAAGCATAGGTCCATGTCCAAAGCATCACGAGCATTGGTCACACCATCTAATACCAAGTAAGATCCTCTTATATATTATATGATATCAAGTTCAAATATAATTGTTTACATGAGTTAGGCTTAAAGTCTCATGGTAGATTTAACCTCTTATATTGTGATGTAAAGATGTTGAAAGTGAACCATAATATTAATAGTGATTGTATTGGAAGATGATAATAAGATCATAATTTTAGTGTAACCTTATTTATTATTGAGTCATTATTGAGATATTAAAGTGGTTGATTCTTAAGGAGGTTATTGAGAACAATAAAAATTAATCATTTTTTTATGATTGGTTATATCATTTGAATATTGCATAATATTGTTATGTTTCTAGGTGATCTTGATTATACTAACTCACGAAAAAAGAAATTTGATGAATTTTACATATGAATTTTATTGTCTAAAAAGTATGAAATATTAAGGGAGGATAATTATTGAGGTCTAACTTTATTGAATCTAAATTATTATATATATATATATATATATGAGAAATTATGATTGAAATATCGATATGCTTTTATGTTGTCGAAAAAAGATAAAACTTAATTCTTAAGGAGGTTATCAAATAGTATTATAAATTAAGGAAATATTGATGAGTAAATACTTATAGGTGTGATATTCTTAGTGGATTGAAACAATAAGAAAGGTGCATGATAGAAAAATGATACTGAGCCTACATTTATAGATGATCAAACTACATAATGAAAATTGAACGACATGATTGCAAAAAAAAGGATTTCAGGATCAGTTTAATAGACTTGAGCTTTAGGAATTTCATATGAAAGATTTAGGAGAGTGTATCTTTCAAGAGGACTAGAATTATTCAAAGACTAAATGTCTATTGGATTGAATTATGAATGTTTTTTTTCAAAATTTTGTGATTGTAAAAAAATTATGGATCAACCATATAAATATAAATTTTGAATTTTTTTAGTAAAGATTGGAAGAGTATATTTTTAAGAGAAATATCAAATTTTCAAGAATTAGTGTAATAAGATGAGTAATAAATTTCAGATGAGTGACATGTCAAACATATTAAGTGATGAAAGACAAACGAAATTTTGAGTATGTGATTAAGTGATTTTATATGAGATTATAATAAGAAAAATATTAATTGTGTCACACCACAAGTTTCATATGTCAGTCATACTAAATTGTTTTAGTCAATAATGATGGAGTGTTATAAGAAATAGTCACTGTGATCCAAGGAGGATATGAAAGAATGAAGAAAAAAGAGTAGGAATGATTTAATTGATCTTGTTGATTGGACCTATCTTAATTATATCTATTATAAAAATTAGTTAAGATCATTATTGACCTATTGGATAAAAGTAACAATATCATTACGTCTAATATATATGACATGAAAAGATGTATACCTCTAAATGAGATTGTCAAGTGATGTCTCACGACTAATGATTTTTACTCATCCATGATCAATGATACCATGCAAATTGAAATTATCCATATGCGAATTTTAACTCATGTTCCACTGTGAGTTTGGATAATTATCCTTATCCAAACATTACGAATGATTTATGAATAAATCAATGGACATATTCTTGTTTAATAAGTAACTACTGGTGTCAATATGTAGATGATCTTCATACTTAAACATGATGTGGATTATGTAAATAGAAAAATACTTGAAGTCTATTTTCATGAGATTTTGAGTGATCTCGAATGAACTTTTATATGAATCGATACGATTAAAATGATGATCCATTGTCATGATGTCCTAAACAACTTAGTGACTCCATTTTAAAAATGCACAAGATCAATGTGGATCTAATTATGACATGAAACTTGAGGAGTAGATATATGTGTTGGTATTCATAGATATGAAATTATAACTAATTGATTTGAATGTTTGAATCGAAAGCTATGAATATGTTACCTCTTAGGTGTTAACAATAAATTTGATGCTATCACAAGGTTTTCTAATGATACATCAAGAGGAGAAATATCGGTGATTGCTATAAGTGGGTATAATTCAAATTGTGATTGTTTCTATCACTTCAAGGAAGCGTAAGGTTTAATGATTCATAATATTTGAATTAGAACTTAAAAGTACATAATGAATGTTCTTTAAAATCTTGGGTTATAGGTTCAAGATAGGTTAATGTTGCAAAAATACTTTATGTTAGAATGATTCATCTCTATGTTAAATTATATACTATGTGTGAGTCATGATTAAGATGCAAAGAATACTTTAATGTTTATTGTTTGAAGATAGATCAAGAATCATATTGTGTTTACATTACTTAATAATTGATGTAGGGGTGAACGCTTTATGAATGTCATTTCTTGAGTAGGACTATGAGTCAATGTTCATTGATTTTATATTGCATGGCATGGATTGAATAAGTTTTAAGGGCATGATAGTGAGAATGATTGTGGAAAGAGTAAAGAATATTCGAGTATTGATTAACCATATTGGGAAAGAAAGATCAGCTACAAGTTTTTTTGAGGATATTTGATTATATTGAAATTCGAAGACAAATTTATTTTTAAACAGGTTATTATGTAACAACCAGAAAAAAAGGAAAGAAAATGTGGGAGAGGTTATAACACACCCCACATTCCTCTCTCTCTCTCTCTCTCTCTCTCTCTCTCTCTCTCTCTCTCCAGCAACAAGATGCTAGCACTGCCTCTCTTCCGACTGTTGTGATATTGTCATTTGACCACAAAAATCTACCATTTCGAAGCTCTCAACAAGATGCAAAAAAAGGTAGGTGTTTCGTATTTTAAATAATGAAAAGCATATTCAAATTTGTTCTTGTGATTAGTCAATCTTTAGAGACTTTTATTTAAAACTATATTCAAAAGTGTATATCTAATATAACTTATATTTTAAAGCCTTAGATCGATGAGATCCAATGTGACTATTGGTATATGCTTGTTATTCAATTCTATCCAAATTTATGGTCTCTATTTCGAATAATTTTTCAATAGGTTATACTCGTCCCAAAATTAAAATAATATATGCATATGTAGCCCTCGAAGTCTATTTTCAGTAAAAACTATTCTCATCTCGATCAAATATCTTTGTCAAGCTATTTCGAAACGTAGTGTGTCTAACTTGTAAAATTTATTATAATTTGAAATAGTGGAATTATGATACAAATTTCAGATATTAGCTACATGTATGTGTTATCTTGTATTAGAACTTAAAGTGACTTGAAAATGATAAGTACATAAGGAGTTAAGAATATTTTAAGGTTCAGCTTTCATAACTCTCGATATGAAATGGGTAGGCAACATTGTAGGATTTTTTCTAGAATAAATTATAAGGAGATAAAATATGAAAATTTTATATGTCAAACCTCTGGGGTCTATTTTGAATGAAAATTAAAATTATCTAAATGAACATCCGTGGATTAAGTTATAAATTTTATGTTGACACTGTGTTAAATCTATTCAAGGCTTCTTTTTAAATTGTTTCTAAAGATATATATCTGATATTGTCATTGTTGTTAAGACGTTATAAATTAATTCTCACGATTTTTCATATCTACATTGATGATGACTCATATTTTTTAAGAGTAATTCCATGACTAAATATGACATGTCTTCTATGCTCATTCCAAATCTACAATCAAATTTTATAATTTATATGATAACTACATAATCCGTCATGTCACCTATATGATTTTATATCATATATTGGGTCACTCAATGTCTATATTTAACTCCTAACACAAAATAATCTTATTATAATTTTACTATGTGATTCATTGATGCGTAAATTCACACATGTAAAAATATACTCGGCAAGTGTACCGATCGCTCAAGTAATAAAGAATGAATATAGAGTTGTCGATCCCACAGGGACTAATGAATTAAAAATCTGAAATCTTATTTGAAAATTTGAAAAGATAAATTTTAATAGTTTGTTTTGAAAAGATAAAATAAAAAGATAAGATAAAAACAAGTAAGAGATAAAAGATTAGATTTAAGTTTTTAAAAGATAAATAGATAAAATAGATTAGGTTGGTTAGGGATAGAAGTCTGTTAAATATATAGATAAATTAGGTTGGGTTGGTTAGAGATAGAAGCCTGTTAACCACTGTTATCTTTCAGAAATAATCAATAAAACATCTAAATGTTGGATGGTAGAAGGATTGATTTAAATATATAAGACTCCGGAAACGGATGACTTAACGATTTTGAAAATAATTAAAGTTAGGAATACGTGAAAACGTTAGACCCAAAATCAATTACTTTAAAAATGCAATGAAATCAAATCCTAAATTGCTAGGCCTCTCTCGAGTGAATAGCAACCCACAACCTGGAAATTCTGGAAACAGATAAACCCAGGTCCTTGAATCTGATCAAGAAAATCTAAGAAAAATGCCGGTAAAAGAAAAGAATGACACGGCCCACGTTGCGTCCAAAACGGACCGCGACGGGCTATGGAGAACTCAGCACTTAAATCGATGAGAGATAACACGATCGAGTCCTTAAGAGGATCACGACCGCGTTCGTCTCGAACAAATAATATTAAAATAATTAGAAAACGGCAGGAACTGGGCGCGTGACCAACACGGCTCGAGTTGATTCTGGGAAAAGACACGATCGAGTCCTTAAGAGGATCATGACCGCGTTCATCTCGATAAAAATATAATAAAATATTCAACGACGGCGTACGGCTCGAAAAATGAGGGGAAGAACACGGTCAGAGTCCTAAAAAGGATCACGACCGCGTTCGTCTCGGCGATTAAAATATTCAAGAAATACGCGAAGAGAAAGCGGCGAATAAGAGAGAAAACGGTTCGTGTTGGTTAACACGGCCTGTTTTCTTCTCGGCCGAAAACACAGATTTGATTCAGAAAATTCGGATTAAAAGTAGATACGAAATTAAGAGTAATACTAACAATCTCATAAAATATTCAGATTCAAGTTCATCTAATCATTCAGCATATAATAATCCAAAATACTAACAGGGTTTATAGATTTTTCCCTCAGGACTTCGTCGTCTTCGGGACTCCTCCTCTCCAACCAGAGCTTCAGGCAGAAACTTCAACTCCAAAAATCGGAATCCCCTCTGGGGTTACATGGGGTCTTATTTATAGGCAAAAGTTGACATGAAGACCCTAAATCGTATGGTTAAGATTACATCTTTTTAACTTAGAGGAGGAGGAATCATCAGCAGTCGTCCGTTCGGCCGAACCAACTTTGTTAGGTGAGAACACGACCCATTTTGATGCAAAATGGCCCGAGTTATGTTGATGTGGAGTTTGATTCCCAATTGATAGCGAACAGGGGCGTGTTGACGTCATCGATGACACGTGGCGTCTTCTGAGTGGCTGAACCAACCGTTTTGACGTGGACATCGTCGTGGCGATGATCTGACATGGGGGCCGAAAACGACACGAGTTGACGAAAACGGTCCGAGTTGATAATAGAAATTGCATCTGATGGTCGATGGGTCCGACACGGCCAGTTTTGATCCAAAACGGCCCGAGTCGGCATTAACTTCCTTTAAAGCTTCGGCTGTTTGATGTTTGCTTCAAATTCTTCACATTTTTGAGCTTGTATTACCTGAAAATCACACAACAGAGAACATTTGGGTAGTTTCTGACTCATAGACAAAATGTAATGAATAAATTACTAAAATAATAAATAAATCTATACTAAATGCCTAAAAATGATATGAAATATATCCGTGCAACATGTATATTTATGCTCGCATCAGTTAGAACCAACTGACTGAGCACTTTTAGACTGAAACAATCAGCATTTTTGATCTTCTCGAAGAAATTTAATGTAGATCAGATCTCTGAGTAAGAAGTGTTGTTAAGGATAATGTATGGTACCAGATCAAACACTCTATATACTAAGGCAACTGTGCTAGTCAAAACTTAGGAACAACTAAAATAATCTATACTAAGAAGAAACCCAGTAATCAACTTGCAGAGTTTAAGACTATAAGGGAAGAACACCAGCAAGAAGTCCGAGTATTTGAAATACCCTAGAAATATTAGCCTAAGTGTGCATACTCATGTGGATGACAATTCCAATGGATCCACAAAGTTTCAGAAATGAAAAGATTTCAGGTTCCCTCGTACTCAAAAGAATATTATGATAAAATTAAATGGGAAAGTCCTGACAAGAGATTAGGTGGAGAGAAAATCAAAATTTCACAGTCGACTGTCTACATATCAGAAACTAATAAAT
>LTAE01008444.1:0-16617 GCA_001647135.1 Pontederia paniculata | reverse complement strand
GTCCATTGCCTTCAACCTCAGATCTTCGGTCGTCCTTTCTTTACCAACGGACGACCTCTTCTCTGCTTAGCCAAGAGCCTTCTTCGACTAAGTCTTTTCACTAGGCGTCCACTTCTCCTTGGACTGCCAGTTCTCCATCCTTTTGTCGTATGTGTGAAATCATCGGTCGCCCATTGCTCTTCATCGAGCGACCTCTCTTGTTAAGCCCTTTTCTTCGGTCGCCCTCTCTGTATCTTTGGTCGACCGCTCAGCCTTGACTCCTCTTCACAGACATTTGCCTTCAATATTGGTCGACCACTCCATATACTTAGGGCGACCTCTGCACACATGAAGTTCTTATGATATATCTTTTTATGTGCTTAGGTCGTCCATTCTTTTAATTTCGGTCGACCTATCATGCTCTGAACCTGAATATCCTGATTTTCAGAAATCATCTCAACAAGTTCATTAGTCCAAACTAAGTTCCCTCACAAATTTGTGATCATCAAAACAGTCTCGGGATTCTAGATTCAGATTCAACAATCTCTCCCTTTTTTATTATTACAAATTTATGAGGAGTGAACTAAGGTTTAGTTATAAACATAAGGCTTATACAAAAAGTTAACTAACCAGACATGCTCCCCCTCAATCTGATATCCCATTTTTCAGCACAACTCTCCCCCTCAGTTAATGCATATATTCAGGATATATAAATTGAACATACTTAGAAATATGTTTTTTTATCATTTTATCCTTTGAAACATGCTTCATTCATAAAAGACAAATGCCATGAAAAAAAAATTCACAAGCATGTTTAATTCATTTTTTAACATATAACTTATACACATATCATTCAAATAATAAAGTATTCATTACAAACATTTAGCTCCAGGAGGTTTTGGATACACCAAAGATTTGCAATACAATTTTGTCTATCTAATCCTCCTGATCATTAGACAAAGTCGTTGGCCCTGTTATATCCCTAGTAATCCTAGTTGTTTCGTTTAGTATTTTGTTCACAGCTTCTCCCATCAGAGCGTCGATACTTTCATCTGGCTCACCCACCAAATCTTGAAACTCATCCTCTAGCTCTTCTTTCAAGGTTGTTGCTTCAACAAGTATTTCAATGTTTGTCCGGCCAACTTCATCCTGTGTAGGAGTCTTCTCTTGATCAGTTGTTGCAGTGTGAAGGTCAATGTCTTGCTTAGCAGCTTCTTCAACCTCAACAACAGTTCTTTGTCCTATGTTAGAAGACTCCTCTATTTGTCTCTCATCCTCATTATCAGCCATCTCCCTGTTTTCCTCCTCCTGAACCTCTTATGGAATGGGTTCAAATCTCTCCTTTATTGGTCTCTCTCCTGCTGGCTCAGGTTGTTTTTGTTCACTCCTCTGATCACTCCTCTGACTACTTTCTCCCCGTTTGTAATTATCAAAAAGAGGATGACCATCAGGGGGGGGGGTGCAGCCGACTCAAATCTAGTAGCTCTCATGAAGTCATCCATAACTGCCCACCGTCGTCGAGCTTGACTATGATGAGCTTGAAGATCTTGATTAACTTCAGCATTGTTGAGCTATTCATCTGCAACTTTCTTTATCAACTCGAGAGCTTGACCTAGTTGACTGGTCATTGTGCTGAGTTGTGTTGACATGAAGTCCACTTTGGTGCACATTAGAGTCCAGTCCTCTCTACTTGGAGGTCATGCAGCTGAGAAGGAAGAAGTGCAGATTGGAGGAGGGGGATCTCTAGGTAGTTGAGTTGATTGTGGCAGAAGAGTTGTAGCTGTGAAAGTGTCCTGATACTCAGAGATAGATGGGATTTCAGTAGATTGGGATTTGTCTTTTGTGATCCCTTTTCTAGTCAAAGTCACTATTGAGATCTTGTCACTTTTTGTGGAAAGAAGAACTTCTTCGTTATCAGGGATTCTAAACTTAGGAGTTTTGCGGGCTATGAGAGTGATAAGGTTTCCATAGTATAGCCTAGCACCCTTGCTCCACTTAGAGTGCACCTTCTCCTTTGTTTTAATTAATTGATAGATAAGAAGATTTTCTAAGGATATTCTAGGGGCTTCAGGATCAACAAGGTTGGCTAACACGGCTAAGTCAAGGAGATTTACTCATGTGTAGTGACCTGCCCTGGGAAGAATGATGTGGGTGATGATGTGATGAACAACTTTCATCACAAGAGATAGATACTTATGGAAAGTCCCTTGAACGAATGTGTCTACTTGTCTACCACTCACAATCAGTGCAACTAGGTTTTGGGTGTATGTGGTGTGAGGCCAATGCATTGGTGCAAGTTTAATGTGAGGGGAGTTAGGGGTGCCAAGAATGTTATTAAGTTTGGTCTCGGTTATTGAGAGATGTTTGCCATGTATATAAGATTTGATCTCGTCAAAAGTGTCGTTGTANGGAAGAATGATGTGGGTGATGATGTGATGAACAACTTTCATCACAAGAGATAGATACTTATGGAAAGTCCCTTGAACGAATGTGTCTACTTGTCTACCACTCACAATCAGTGCAACTAGGTTTTGGGTGTATGTGGTGTGAGGCCAATGCATTGGTGCAAGTTTAATGTGAGGGGAGTTAGGGGTGCCAAGAATGTTATTAAGTTTGGTCTCGGTTATTGAGAGATGTTTGCCATGTATATAAGATTTGATCTCGTCAAAAGTGTCGTTGTAAGTAAGATTGGCATAGAAAAGTTTGACGATATTTGGGTAAACTGACTGATCAAGGTTAAAGTCCTCAAAAGTCTCTTTTAAATCGGGAAGCTGAAGGCTTTCCCAGTCAATGGCATGAAAGGGCTCAACTACACGTTGTTCATTGTAGAATAAAGAGAATTGACCTTGAACTTTCTCTGATGAATCACGAGGAACTAAAAATAGGTTTCGTTGTGGTAGGAATGTCTGTGTTTGGGTTCTCACTAGGAGGAACTGTTTCAGTAGGTTCTTGTGGTTTGAGAGAGGAGGGTTTCAAAATGAGTTTTTCTCACATCATGTTTGTTTGTTAAAGAAATATCTCTATGGCTTGTGTCAGGCGCCTCGAGCTTGATTTTTCAAACTCCATTCAACCTTATCTGATTTCAGCTTTATTGGCTCAAAGACTGATAGCTCATTATTTATATATCGAAGTAATGATATCTCCTTATTTATGCTTGCATATGTCGATGATTTATTGTCACAAGTGCCTCTTCAGACCATCTCCAATGCCTAGTATCCCATATGCACAACCTCTTTCCAGTTTGGGATCTCGGCACTCCTCGCTATTTTCATAGACTTGAGTTCATTCCCCAAGGTTTTGGTTTAGTCATATCTCAGAAGAAGTACATCAATGATCTATTACAACGTGCTAGTATGCTTCTTGCTTGGCTTGTAAGTTCACCCTTAGTGTCATCCACAAAACTTACTCTTGCTAATGCTCCAGCTTTATATGACCCTACTACTTATCGCCAAGTGGTTGGCTCTTAATTCCCCCCAAACTTAAGCTTTTGCTTGTCCTCAAGTAAAGAATTAGAAAAAAAATTTGAGGCCAAATAAATTTCAATTCAAATCAGCCACACCATGAACCTATAATAGCTTACACAACTCCCCCTAGTTAGTCAGATCCCCCAGTCATCATGTGTTTTCTTAACCAATTAGCCTCCTCCTAGAACCACCGAAACTCAAGCCTAATGCACAACTAAATATGCAAATGGATAATCCCTTCACACATCCCTCTCTCTAGACTCACAATACTTGATAAGAAGTAGAAGTGATGTTGGTTTAATCACAAGCGGGTTACTAACCCTTCTTCCTTTCTTCTTTTTTTTTCGCATTGGGTTACTAACCCATTTTTTTCTTTTTCAGTAGGTAACCCTTTTCTTTTTTTTCTTTCTCTCTCTTTTTTTTTCTTTTGGACTAGGTTACTAACCAGTTTTTTCTTTTTTTTTCAAATAGGGTTACTAACCCTTTTTATGGAAGAATATATACACATGTTGCTTGAGAATAAACCAACAATGGATGCAAGGATCGAAAAGAATTAGAGAATAGCATGAACATGGTATCATTCAACTGCTATGAGTTTTGGTTCTACTTGAGGGTAGTTATGTGTCTTGGTTCCATCTAGTTAGGAATGACATAGGGTTCTAACAAATTGGGGTGAGAGTGTAACGCTACTAAGGTTACATAATACTTTCAAATCCTAAGCTGAGTGAGCAGAAATGTATATGTCAAGATCATAATATGATTGGAAAAGACATATGAAAGTGCTTTCATGCTGCAAAAGAGAATTATTTCAAAACTTCTAAAGAAATTTTATTTATAGAGTTAAACAAAAAGTAGTCATGGTAACTATAATAGATTGGAGTTTTAAGAAAAATGACAATACCATGACTGCCCCAAACTTAAATTCAACATTGTCCTCAGTGTTGATCTAAGTGAGGGAGAGAAACATGTCAAGGTTGAGTGGGAGGTGAGCTTGGACCAACCTTGTAAGTTGTGTCATTGATAGAAATTATTACTGGTTCAACTTGGGCAGGTCGTCCTCGGTTGGGGGCAGTTGAAAGTGTGTTGTTTGATTTCTGCAAACACAAAGCAAAAGAAATAAAAAAAAAGTTATTGGATTGGGTTGCCTCCCAATAAGCGCCATTGTTTATGGTCCTAGACTAGACTCGGTGTCTCCTCATTCATTTCTATCCATTAGGTGGCAGCAACTCCAAAATCTTCGAATTAGGTAAAGATGGGAAGCTGGGGGTAAATGACTGGACACCCAGTTTGGCAGCAACTATTTCCAGGAGAGTTTGTTGTCGTGCCACTTGAGTTCTTAGAAGCTTGTTGTCCCTCCTGAGTGTATAGAGAAATGTCTCTATCTCTATCTAGGGGTACTAATGGCTGTTTTAGAAGAAATATCTGCTATATCTTTGAGGTCCTCATTGGGTGGGGGGATTAGTCCAGGGGGAAAACCAGTGTTGTCATCTTCACACCCCCAACAATTGACTGCTGCAAATTGGTGGTTCTTTATAGTTGCCTGGATCAAGGTCTTCATATCATTTTTCTTCTACAGATTGAAGTTCATAGCTCAGATTTTCCATTTGAATGACTGCTGACACTTCTTGAATCACATCTTCTATGACTTCACTATCTTCAAATACATTGTCATGGGAAGGTGCCTTCATTATCTGTGCACAATTAAATTCAATTTGTCCTCTCCCAGCTGAAAAGATAATTCTCCACTTCTTACATCAATGACTGCCCCAACTGTTGACAAGAATGGCCTACCCAATATTAGTGGTGTATTTACATCTTCATCCATGTCAAGCACCACAAAATCTGTTGGGATATAGAACTTTCCACTCTAATAGGTATGTCTTCAAGTATGCCTAAGGGGTATTTTACTGATCTATCAGCTACCTGTAGGGTTATGTTGGTCGGCTTCAAGTCCCCAACATTAAACCGCTTGCACAAAGATAAGGGTATCAGACTGACACTTGCCCCCAGGTCACATAGAGCTCTACTCACATGCAGATTTTCTATCTCGCAAGGTAAAAAGCTACCAGGATCTTGTAGTTTAGGAAGGAATTTATTCTGAATCACTGCACTAGCTTCCTCTGTTAGAGTATGCTCTTATGGACATTGATCCTTCTCCTCTTTAACAAAATATCCTTCATAAATTTGGAATATGTAGGCATTTGTTGCAATGCTTCGACAAAGGGTATGTTTATGTGTAGTTTCTTTAATACCTCCATGAACCTTGCAAATTTATAATCAATTTGGGCCTTAATCCATTGCTGAGGGAATGACAATATGGCTGGATCCACAGGTGGACTTTCTTTAGTTTTTTCCTTGATGGGGACAGGTGGGGTAGCCGTTTGTCCAACTGATGGGAGAGACATTTCAAATCCTTCATTGAGTGTTTTATCAACTTTCTTCTTATCAACTTCATATTTCTTTGGGGCTTCTAATTGTATTCCACTTCTAAGGATGACGACTTGGCATTGTTCCTTGGGGTTGGCCTCAGGTTGTCCAGGAAACATCCCAAGAAGTCTTGAGATTATGCTAGCTTGTTGAGCAATCTTATTTTCCAGAATTTTGTTATGAGCAACTAGTCCTTCCATTTGTAAAGACATCTGTTCCTGATTCTTCATTAATTGTTCCAATATGGTTTCCAGATGAGACTTTTCAGGAGCTGACCCTGTCTGTTGTTGTTGTTGAGATTGTGGTAGTGATAGATATCTCTGTGGATTAGCATTAGGTGGAGGTATCTGCACTATAGCATTGTAATATTGAGTCTCTCCTAGGGGTTGTTGGAAATGTTGTCCTTTGTAGGATAAGTTGGGATGTGTCTTGATCCAAGGGGGGCCTTGCTGATGTTTCTTATTATAAGCTTGTGGATTCCTATTTCCCGATTGTTGATTTTGACCATAAGGTATTAATGCATTCATTTGTTCTTTAGGAACTTCTTGTACATTATATCCTGGGGAACTGCAGTTCATGGTCATGTGGTTTGGTGATCCACATCCGTCACACCAGGTGGGGGTAGCTTGATTATAGCCAAGGACAGGTTCAGTAGCAAATACTCCCAAATTAGGTGTGTTGTTGTTCTGATTTTGATTACTCTTGGCAATGGCCCTTTGGACCATTTCCTCAAGTTTAGCTAAAATATGGTCCCAACTCTCAATTTCTGAACTGGTGCTTGCTTGGGTTTTCTGTCTATTCGCCCTATCTTGCATCCAATTGTGGTGATTTATGGTGACCTCCTCAATGAGTTTATAACCTTCATCAATATTCTTGGCCATGAACCTGCCCTCAGCTACTGAGTCTAAAGAACTCTTGCTAGCAGGAGCTAGTGCCCTATAGAAAGTCTGAACCACATCCATTTTTGAAATCCATGATGGGGGCAACTTCTCAGCATGTCTTTAAATCTCTTCCAAGCCTCATAGATAGTCTCGTTCTCCCACTGCAAAAAGGATGTGATATGATTCATCATTGTCACTATCTTTCTAGGACGGAAGAACCTTGACAGAAAAGCGGCCATCAACTCATCCCAAGTTCTAATCGTTTTAGGCTAAACTAACCTCAACTAGGTTTTAGCTCGGTCTCTCAAGGAGAATGAAAATAATCTGAGCTAAATTGCATCACTTGACACATCATTACATTTGAATGTATCATATATCTCCAAAAATGTTATCAAGTGTTGAATAGGGTCTTCTGTGGGCAATCCCCCATACTGATTATGTCCAAGTACTGCAATGAGAGCTGGATTCAGCTGAAAATTATTTGCATTAACAACTGGCCTAGCTATCCTTGAATTCAATCCAATAGCTGTGGGGATGCAGAACTCTTGCAAAGGTCTATTTGCATCTAGATTTGCCATATCAATCTATTGTCTAGCCACCTGAGCTCTTCTTCTTAATTATCTTTGTACTCTTCTTCTTATCCTAAAATTCCTCTCTAATTCAGGATCAAAATCTCTCAATTCTTCTTCTGCACTGCTATAGCTTGGCATACATAGTTAGAAGCAAGTGCAATATCTGTTAATAGTGTGGGAAAACTGAATTTAAGAAAATTGTAAAAGAACTAATTACTAAAAAGAAGAAAAGCAATCAGATTGAAAGAAGAAAAGTGAACTATAAACACTGATACTCGAATATAGACAATGATAGTGAATGATTTAGCTCCGTACCAAATAAAGAATTGAATGTGAAAAATTAAAAATTTCCCGGCAACGACGTCAAAAATTTGATGAGCAAAAATGTGTGTTCAAAAAATAAAGGTGGTACCAGGTTTCAAAACGTCAATGGCTTGATAGTTCTAGACCTGGGGGCACCTAGACAGAAACAAACAATCAACATGTTTTAAAAGTAAATATAAACACACAACTCCAACCACAAGTATATGGTTATCCTTGTAGTATTTTAGGGTCGAATCCATAGGGAAATCATAAATTCATAAGTCAACCTCTCTATTCTACCACGAACCAAAATCAAGGAGAAATTTCTTTTGTACAGAAATTTAGGCAAACTAGGATTAAAATCTGAAAAGAAAAGTAAACTAAATATTTTTGGTGTTTTAGATTTAATATAGGTAAAAATATAACCAATGTGGAAGGAAATCAAATCAATAAAATAGGGAAAACAACCAGGACATGAGAATCATTTTCGAATCCTACTTGCCAATGAACATGAAACTCAAATAAAGTCGTCTTGAGACATTAAGAAATCAAACCTAACTACTTTCGCAGTCAAGGCTTAAACTTAAATCTCTAGAGACTTCTCACATGCAATCTCTCGATGCTATGGATAGCCCCTCTCCAATCAATCCTAGGTACTCGTGGGAACCTCTCGGCCTCATACAAATACCTTAGTCAAAGGAGTTCTCCCTCTTAGTCTTAACCCCTTGTTAAAGGATATGAACGACATTCAAACTACAAAATAACAAAGATAAGAATTAGCTACTACTTCCCTTCAATGGAGCAAGTTCTCCATCTCGGTCTCAACCTTCCACCAAAGATAATAACAACAAATAGCTCATAACATTAAAACCAATCACATACACAATCTCTAGGATGAGAACTACACATTACTTTTTCTCAATGGGGAAGGTTCTCCCTCTCGGTCTCAACCTTCCACCAAAGATAGAACAACGAGTAGCTCTCCACATCAAAGAATACACATGCAAAGTGTCATGAATGAGGACCGCACTCCATATCCCCTCAATGGAATGAGTTCTCCCTCTCGGTGTCAACCTTTCAAGGAGTAGATAATGAGCAGTCCACAACATTAAAATCAACACATATTCAAAGTATCATGAATATGATCTACACATTACTCTTACCTAATGGAGAAAGTTCTCCCTCTCGGTCTCAACCCTCCACTAAAGATAGAGCAACGAGCAGTTCATAACATCAAAATAAGTATACATAATATATCATGAACAAGAACTATACACTATATCTTCCCAAATGGAATGGATTCTCCCTCTTGGTTTCAACCCTCGATGGAAATAAGTAGCGAATAGCTCAACACATCAAAACATCACATATAAAAAGCACATAATGTAAGAGAAGATTGGAAAGTCAAATAGAAATATATATGCATTAAAAAATAAGTTCATATAGCAAGTAGTGTTCTCAAATAATCCCATGTCCAGGCCTAATCATTTAGCCTCTAACGGCCATCAAACACATCACAGACATGATAATACGAGAGTTCATCATTGCAGATTAATATAAATAAGAATCGCAAAGCATAAATCAATGATACTCCTCAAATTTCAGCACGAAAACCTCCCTTCTTCAGTTTTGGTTCTTCCTCTCTTCAGCGATGGCTGCTCCACTCCATGCTTCCTCTCAAATGCAGAACAAATCACTTTCTTCTCCTTCCATTTTGCCTTTTATCTTCTTTCTTTTCCCCAATCATTAAATGCCACTTGTCCCTTGTATAGCCCTGCCAATATTCCCTAGAAGTTACCAAGGACCTTCCTTTTTTTGAACCATAAGAGCTGGCAGAGGAATCTGCAGATTCTGTTTCGTATTTGTCTTACAGTGGCGTTTGGCATGTAGTGGCGCTCAGGTACCCCCAGGTCTAATTTCCGGCACAGTACCCCCAGGTCTAGTTTCCAACACAAATGTTATTTGGCCTTGAATAAATTCTTGCAGAAGAAATCAAACATTAATCATTCAAATCCTTACTCAAAAGAGTCTTTTGAGCGAAAAATATGTATTTATGTCCAGGGAATATCAAATTATGCAAAAATAGTAAAAAAGTGTGGCAATATATGCAAATGATGCAGGATTTCATGAAAAAATATAACTTTTGCATATAAAAATGGTGAGTGAATTCCCTGTCATCAGCTCTCTTCAATATGTCACCCTCACTCGACCCGATATTGTCTACGCAGTCAATTTGGTGTGCCAGTTCATGCATGCACCAGCTATCTCTCACTAGCAAGTTGTCAATCGAGTTCTTTGTTACTTGAAGAGTACCTCTTCAGTTGATATTTTTCTTTTTTAGCTCTCGTCGACATGTTCTCAATGCCTTTTCTGATGTGGATTGGGCTAGTTCACCACATGATCAAAAATCAGTCAGTGGATTTGCTGTCTATTTTGGCCCTAATCTTATTTCTTGGTCAGCACGCAAACAAAAAAGTTGTCTCTCATTCTTCCACTGAATCTGAATATCGTGCATTAGCAGATAGTACTGCAGAAATTATTTGGCTACAATCTCTTCTAGTTGAGCTTAGCATCAGTCTATCTCATCCCCCGACATTGTGGTGTGACAATATTGGAGCCACTTACTTATATGCTAATCCCATTTTTTCATGCACGAACAAAACATATTGAGGTTGATTTTCATTTTGTTCGAGATGAAGTGGCAGCTTGTCGGTTGCATGTGTTTTTTCTATCTTCGCAAGATCAAATTGCAGATATTATGACAAAACCATTTTTTGGTTCTCATTTTCAATTTCTTCATGACAAGTTGCCTCTGCTCTCGCGACAGTTCAACTTGAGGGGGCCAATTGAGGAATATGTGATTCTGCTAAATTTTTAGTTTCACCATTGTTGTAACCCTCTATTAGATAATGATTCTGCTAGATTTTTAGTTTCATTATTGTTGTAATCTCTATCAAATAGTGATCACAATATTAACAACCATATCTGATAGTGTAGATATAACAAACATTATCTCTTCTTATATTATATGATTATGTACATCATCCTACATGAAATATTAAATATTAAGAGAGAATACATATTTTTTTCTATTTGTCTTCACAATCAGAAGAAAAGGATCAACATAGTTAAAATTTAGAACTTGTTTAATTCTTAAGATAATTAATCAATTTGACTTGGTCTTGAACTATACTTTTGATTATTATATAAAATGTGTTCACTCTTATGTGGGGAAAAGGTGGTCAAAACTTATTGGAAAGAAAAAAAGGATTATTTTCTTATTTCGAAGAGGTTGGTCACGGATCATCATATAAAAAAGAAAAATTGATCTCTCTTAATAGTGAGGATAGAGAAAAGAAGAGAAGACTTTTGAGAAAGAAAACATAAAATTTCTTTTTAAAAATCAAGAAATCAAGAATAGAGTGAAATTGAAAAGATCTTTGAAGGTTACTTTATATTGTGATAATAGAGAATCACAATAATCAAATGATGCATTTCAAAGTTTTTTAGAGAATGTTTACTGACTTATTCCCATAAGATTATTATTTTGAGCTTAAGCAAAATCTACAAGATTTTGCAATTCGTTCTTGGCATAGTGAAACTATATTGTAATTACGCATTATTTTTTTTCTCATTAAAGGGGTTTTGTCTATGTTAAATTGCTATCTATTCTACTTATTATTATTATTTGTTTTCACAATATTATATTGGTAATTGATTACAATGAGATTTCATTATTTGAAATCTATCAATAATGATATCACTACTAATAGTGCAAATTATATCTTTTTTCATATATATGTTACCAAACAATCATTCATCCATTGATCTCCCATTCAATTTTGTAATTTAGTTTCTATGGTATTCATCGCAGAAAAAGCTCTTTGAAAGGTTGCACTAGCTACAAGCAGAAGACAAGTCAACTTCAAAAGCAAACAAACTAATGGATATATCATATGCTTGTTAGTTTCTACCAACTTTTGAGAAAGGTCATCAAGTCCATTCAAATTCTGAAACCGATCATATGAGCATTAATATATATTGCTACTTGATGCTTAAGTATTAGCAAATCAACTTCAGAAAAATTATTTGGATAAAATTATCCTAACTTCACTATTTTCTCTTCATTAAAAATTTGAAATGAAGCAAAAAAGATTAAGACAAGACACACAAAAAAGTAACTCCATATTTGTTTCATTAAAACGATCAATGAGCTTTTGAAGTAACATGTCAATAACCATAACAAATAACTCAATTTGGTAGCGGTGTATATTTGTTATTTGTGGAGCTCTAAAATTTGATATTTCCTTCAATAACAAATATATCATTAATGTCAGGTATTTGAATATCATGGTCATGGCAGAAAGTAAAAACAATGTTCATAAACAAATCCTAATGTTCATCTCTTATTTTCTATAGTTGTTCTTTGCAAATTTTAACTAGTAGCATAGCATTTAGAACATCTTGATATTTCCTCCACAAGGATACTGATAATATATTTGTAATTCTCAATATGTTTAACAATAATTGTGAGCTAAAAACAAAGTCAAATGATTGTAAGCATTTTAAAAAAAAATGTGTTTCGACTCTTTTTCTAGATGTGATCCCCAACTTGTATCACCGACCTTTTTAAGATTGGTTTCTTGATCTAATCCTCGACCACTTTGTAACTCACCATTTCTAAGAGCTTCAACAATTTGAGCAAATTAATTTTTTTGTAGTTTATCTTAACGTTTATTATATGCTCCAACTAAGTTAGTAAGCATAATGACCTAAGTAAAAAGTGAAGCTATGTCAACATGATCTTTTGTAACAACTACTATGGTCAACTGAAGTTGATGTGCAAAACAATGAATTACATAATATGGTGACCTATTCTCTTTCAGAATTAAATTTTTGAGGCCTTTGAACTCGGTCTTCTTGATAAACTTAGCTTATATTGAGATAACAATGAATCAATTTCTTCCTTAAGTTGAAGCATATATATCTTTAACATGAGTGAGATCGAGAATTTATTCTTTGATAGTCTCTTATTTATCTACGAAATATGAAGATAATGTCATTTGTCTTTTTTAGATATATCTTGAGATTCATCAACTAAAATTCTAAATAAGTCATCTTTAAGATCATTGAGTATAACTTTGGTTGTTTCTTGTGCAGCAACATTCACAAGATCTATCTGAATATCTTGTGACATCATTTATTAATTTTTTGACGCATCTTTTAAAACAACTTTAGCTATATCTTCATTGTGATCAACAAAAAATTGTAGAAACTCTCTTTTTTTCTTTATTTAATGAATTTTCATATTTATCATGACCACGAAAAGACATACATTGAGGTAAGAAATCTTATATAATCAAGTGAGGCATATAAACGAATTGTGTTGTCATTTTTCAGTTGATTTGATTGCTTATTTAAAGTTAATTGGATATATTAATTTTCTTCATCAAGTATTCACATCTACTTACAGCGCTATTGATACCTCCAACATAAATGTCAAATATCTTTTTTTGTTCCATCATGTATCACCCTTGGTAATAAATATATCACCTCAGTGGCGGAAGCAGAAAATTTTTGAGTGGGTTTACAAATTATACTTATTAATTAAAAATAATTAAGATAGTCTTTAAAATTTATTTTTTAAGGAAACTATTTATAGTGAGATAATTTCATAAGTACATAATATTATATCTATTTTTTAAGATCATTTGGAAGAATAATAAATTAAGTTTCATATCCATTTATTTTTCTTTTGAATTATATTTTTTTAACTAGATGATTTTTTCTATAAGATTTTATCATATAGTTAACTACAAAAGAATATTTTATATTCAATTCTATGACTCAATAAAAAAAAATGTAAACTTAACAAGGAAGGATGTTGTCTTACGCAATGTGTATAGTATTAAACATAATATTTAATTATGTTAAGATGTTAACAGAAATAGTTGCACAATTAACTTGTATATATTCATATATAAAAATTAGGAAATTAAACAAGTATACATAATATCATACATGTCTTATTAAAAATTAAATGAATAAAAATACACTGAATAAAAATAATGTTTAAATACATTCAAACAATTAAAATGAAAATATATGACATAATAAATTTTAATACTTGAGTAAAAGATAAATAATCAAATTAGTTATGAAAAATAAACCAAAGATATTACGCATAAGCTAATGCTATGAAAATTTACTAAAGAAATAAAATGCCAACAGATAGGATAAATAAGATATAATCACATAAAAAAATATATTCATAAACTTACAATAAGAAAAAAAATATAAATAAAGAACACAATGCATGAAAAAAGAAAAAGGAAAAAGAAACAAATATTTCACCATCAGGAATCAAACCCCTCACCATTTAAATCGAAATCAAGCCCACTAACCATGAGGGCAAACACGAAAATATGAATGAAATTAATACTACATAATATTTAGTCTGGATTCTCCGCCATTGCATCACCTCCACTTTGACTTCTAATATCATTTTTATATAAATAACAATATAACAAAAATACTACATTTTTGTAATGTTATGCTCCAACTAATTAGAATATAGGTCGAACAAATCAGGATTGAATTGACGTAATTTACCTCTCATTTGTGTTTAAGGGAACTTATGATTCCGAAGTTGGAATGCTCTTCAAATATCATCTTGATCATTAAAATGATAACTTGATATTTTTTTTCCTTTCCTCAGGATCAGGTGGAAAAGTAGTCAAATATATTATGTTCTATTTTATATGTGAATTTTCATTCACACTTTCTTCACCTTGAATGATATTTTATAAACCAAGTGATATCTTTTTAAAAAAAATTATAGACCATAGACAACTACAAAATGATATATTATTCAATTTAATTCATAAAATTAAAAAAACTACAATTCAATGATAAATATTATTTGAAGTATAATGCAAAATAATAAACATAAATTATATTACGTTCAACAAATTAATACAATAGTTTTATTTGTGCATATCTTCAAATATTAAATAAATTGGATACTAAAGGAGATGTAGAATGATCAACATCTTATATCACTTCATTTTCAAAATAGTAAACTAAAACAAATTAATATGAACATAAGTAAACATAAAAAAAATTAAAAGAAGAAAGACTAAAATTTAATAGTTAACTGAAAAAGAGAAGAGTTTGTGAAACTAAATGAAAAAAATCTAATAATCATTTATATATAAAGTTTATATATTCTTATAATCACAATTGTAAATACTTTATGAAAAATATATTAGTAACTTTTAAGGCATAAAGTTAGAAAGGAGAATAAATTTTCTTGGACTCTTATATAGCACCACAATTTGTATGGTGCAAAATCAATATAATTTAGTTTATACAGAGAAAATTGTATCTTCTATTCACAATTAATTCCTATTGTGAATAGGAAATATGTGATATAACTTTACATATATAATACTTATATAAAAGTTCATTGGTGTATAGCTCTTTTGTTGTTGGTACATGAGGTGTCACAGTGTTTCCTAAAAAAGATAAAAATTCTTCGCATTAAGATCGATTTACGAAAAAAAAAAGTAGCCAAAGGCAAATGGTAAGATGAAAGAAAAAGAAAATAATGAATGATAAAGAAGAAATTAATAATAGAAATTGAATGTTAACTAACGAAAAGTAATTATTATGTTATTATCATATTCATTATAATTTATGTCTTAATGAGCTTATGTTATATTCATCATGAAAACATATATTTTTCTTTCATTTATATCAATATATATATATATATATATATATATATATATATATATANTTTGAACATATATATATATATATATATATATGTTTTATCTTGATTTATTTGGACTTTATATTTGGAGCTTCATAGCTCATGGGAGAATGTCTCCCCTTAGAATTTTGAATATACGATGATAGGATATCCGGTGATAGTGTTAATAATAGTCCTGCTTGAATATGGAATATGTCTTAGTTAAGATAGAATAGTTTTGTAATAGAGATTAATGAAGTTTCCTTAGTACTTTTATATAGAACAAAATATAATATTATAATATTTTTGAACTCATGTATTAGATTTTATCTTGAATAATATCATATATCAATAATATTGACCAATCAAATATTCAAAAATGAAGTCAAAGTAAAATTATGTAACATCATTAGAAATGCTTCTAGACAGGTGTTGGATAAGTGTCTAGCGATGTTTCATGTGGTATTTCATAACATTACATAAGGAGTGAATTGATAATTTTTTTTGAATTCTAACTCAGTCAAAAACTCATATATTTTTTTAATTTCAATAATACTCTTTGCAGTTAAAGACGCCTTGCTTAAGAGTTCTCGTTATCCGAACCATGAGTCCATAGGGTTAAGGGGGATCTAATGGGTATGTTTTGTTTTTTTAGTTAGAATTTCATATTTTATGATAGTGTGATATTTTCTTATGACTACAAATATTATTTTGAGATATATTTCGGTTTTAAGGGAGTGACTCTATAAACTTCCTAAAATTAGGATTAGGGAATCATTGAGTCATCTAGGATTAGGATTAGAGAATGATCCTAATTAAGGGTGAATCTCATAATTTCATAAATCTAGGATCATAAATCTTCTTATATGTATTATCTTTCTCTACTTTAATATCCTCGACATCATGATAATAAGAATTTACGAGGATAAAAAGATATTCATGTTGAATCTAGGATCCCGAGAATGTTTTGAATGATCACAAATTTGTAAGTGAACTCAGTCTGTACTAATGAACTTGTTTGAGCTGATTTCTGTAACAAGATATAGACAAGTTCAGTACTGCGGTCGACCGAAGCTGAAGGAATGGACGACCACTGCACATGTAATACACATCATGAAGAACCATATGTGTGTAGTGGGCGTCCAAATAATATAAGCGGTCGACAAGCTTCAGGAGGAGGAGGTCATATGAGCATAAGTGGAACACATACGGTCGACCAAAGATATGGAGAGGTC
>LTAE01008443.1:0-20572 GCA_001647135.1 Pontederia paniculata | reverse complement strand
CCCCTTGTAAGAAGGGTCCAAGAGAGCTTGAGCGATTATATGTAAGAGGTTCTCCTTGTCCTCAGTACAAAGAAAGGAGAGTTGTAAGGGAGCCTTCACCCTTGAAGAAGGACATAGTGAACTCCGAAGATCTCGTGGAGAAGATCGGAGCGGGGACGTAGGCCAGGAGTTCGGCCGAACCTCGATAACAAACTTTGTGTTTGTTGTGTGTTTGTTCTCTTTACTCTCTTCTCTGCTTGTTCATATTCATATATGTTTGCTTCCGCTAACCCAAAACTGCGAAAATTTAAGTAAAGAAATTATATACCAATTCACCCCCTCCCCCTCTTGGTGTCATTCTAGATCCTACAAAGAACCTATGTATTCAATAATTTGCTTTTTCTTTTAGGATGATAAACTCATGGATGACGAGGAGCAAAAAACAAGATATAATAGTACAAAGCTCCCTTTTACCATATGTTCCCTCTTAGTTGATGCATTCTTGCAATATTTTCAAAATAAGTAATGTAGAGCACATGAATTATATAAGATATCCACTTTTATAGTATTTCTAACTCCAAATGTGATCAATTGTGAGCATATGAAGATAAACATGGCCAATTAGATAGCATAATATAATATCATCTAATGAGCACAATAAGAAATAGGAACATAACATTATCCTCAATCCAAAATGTACACATATACTCAATCCAAAACATAAACATAATGGCCTCCTAAGATAGCATCTCCTCTGTATCTAGGGTTAAGAAACGGCTAGGTTGGTTAATTAACCAACAAGCGAATGGTTTGGTTTATTAATTGAATCAAGCCCAAAACAAAATATCCATTATCCGAACCAAAAGTTTCAATTGATCAATTGGTTGATATAATTTTTTTGTTAAGTTCGATTCGGTGAATTCATCGATTTATCCAAAAAATATTGTATTAATCAATATACTTTATAAAAAAATAAAAGAAATACTCAAAAGAAAAATAATTACCAAACTTGAATTAAAAAAGTAATAAATTGTTAGCATATAAAATGAGATTAAATTAATGACATCCAATAAATAACATAGATTAAGAAAATTAATAGTGAAAAATATTGGAAAAATGTTATGAACCTTAACAAGAGAATTATTTGATAAATAATAAAATAAATACCATTCATTTATCAATTAATATCAGTTATTAAACATTTTTTTGGTTAATTAACCAAACCTTCCAATATATCTATTTCTAAAAATGTGTGTTAACCGAACAAAAACTGAATTGGACAATTTGGTTCGATTAATCGAATAATAAATCCACCGGCTAACTCATTAATTGGGTGAATTGGTTAACCGTGCTCAACCCAATGCATATCAACATCCTCATTCATATTTCCATCCTCATCAATCAACTATATGTTGTGAAAATGCATTCCCTTTTGATCAACTCCCTTTGCTGCAATATAAGATTGATGTGCTAACCAAATTAAAGGACCACAATGTGATCATGGTCTTCTTAAATGCATTCTCTAAACTAGACTGTCTTATGGATAATATAACACTCAAAAATTGATGCTTAAGAGGCATCAATGTTAGTCAATAAAGAGCATTAAGATCAAAGAGTAAAAGATCCATGAGTGACCAGAATGAGGGGCAAGGATATGACTCACAATGTGAAAGATGATCTTAAAGTTAGGATATAAAAAGGCACGCACTTTCCTTGGAAAGAATCTCTCAACTAATCCCTCAAGCACTATTATTAAAGCATCAACCATTAGAATGTCTTGTTTGGGACATGCGTAAGTAGAAAAAGTGCTCAAGTGGAAATAGGGGATGCTGTGCATCTCACAAATTTTTGATATCTAATGGACTTTCCAAGTACCCGTCTTCATTCCCCAGTGTTAGCATTATAGGGCATATTGACATAAAATTGACGCATAGGGTAGGGATAGTCAATCTATCTAACTTCATGAAGGTTGTACCAATTATGTCCTTTAAAAAGTCCTTGATGGAGGTGTTCACATCAAGTTCCAACCAATAATAAAAAACCTCAAAACCATGCCAATGCCAAACTAGGACTCAAATGTATCGACAACCTCTATTGAACATGGCTTCATCAAACACGTGCCTACATGATGAATGAGATATGTGTAGGTGTTGGTGATGGAAGCTTGAGCTTGAGAGGCTTAGTTTCAAAGATGATCCTAGCACAACTGAGGGCACTTTGGACGTCAGAATGTGGCACATGCACTAGGCTTAGGGTCGTCAAGAATCAAAACATGACTAGAAGGATGCCTAGGCATTTTTGAGGAATTTCATCGAACACATGATGAACACAATTGAATCTTCACTTAGAATGTGTTGGAACAAAGATTATCAACTCAAGATGGGTTAACGATCAAGATGAGAGGAATCAGAAGAAGTTTGAACCCTAGTTGTGGAGAGAAGGGAAACAAGGAGAGAAGAGAAAGAGAGGGGGTTAATTAGGTTTTGACCTAGATGAGTGTGGGTCTCAGAGACAAGGAACATCCAAAGATGGACAAGGCAGCAACAACGAGTCAAAAGAAAAGGACATTTTTTTAGCAGGAGAGAGAAACGAGAGGAGAATGAGATAAAATGAGCGACTTTTTGGCCTTGATCCTTGCCTTAAAAGTTGATCGACCATCATTTGAGGTTGATCGATCAACCTACTACCAACAGTTACAAAATTAATCTTAGTTAAGGCCGATCGATTGACTTTTCCCCAATTTGGTATCCTAATTTTATTTTTCAATTTTCTTCTTCTATCGATTATAATCCTCAAATTTTGCATGCATAAGGAATGTTAGTGTTCTGTGGCACGATATTTATATCCGACTCAGCTAAAAAATGACACTTTCATAATCAACGCATTTTAGGTGTGAATTGTTTTGCAATCAATGTTCAAGCATTCCTATCTCCGCTCTAAGCAAATATTTTTTTCTTCACTCAAAGGGTTTGTAAAGATATCCACAATCTCAACCTTAATAGAAATATATCTCTTAAGTTTATGTGTTTGGTCCTCGACTGTTTAATATGATTTTGGGTCATTTTTCATAGCACTTGTGTTATCGCACTTCATGTGTATGCTTGAACAAGTAATTATAATTTTATCCATAAAATTTATGCACAACTACTACTGACGGCTACATATTCAGCCTTAGTGGTTGCGAGTAGATTTTTTTTGCTAGTCCATGAGACAAGAGTGCTACCAAAAAAGCAACATATACCATTTGTATTTTTCATATCTACTTTGCAACTATGAAGTCTGCATATAAAAATCTCAATTGGATCCATCTCATAATACCTTGGACCTATTTAATTTTTTTGTTTTCTTCACTTCACAAGTGTACACCCGCATCTTTATTAACCTTACCTCACGGTCAAAAGCATGAGGATAAAAATTAGGCTAATCTCATTTGTGAAAAGTTTTGGTGGTATGTGTGTGTTCGACAAAAGAGTCGATTAAGGACAAATATTATCAAATAATATGTGAAAAAATGGCTACATCCTTAACTATGAAAAAAAAACCCAATACGAAAAGCTCATATGGGTAAATATGAGCTTGTTCTGGTCACTTATAGGTCAATTAGAAAAGGAAATACAACATGTATTAATTTTCTAATTACATGAATGAGCTTAAGACTAATTAAACAAGCTAACCTAGGCCTATTTAGCCTTAATCGATTTAATTAATCTCAAGTGCAAATAGGACCATATAAATAAATCATTTTAATTTATATTACTTTAAAAGTACTCAACTTAATTCTTATTCAAATAATAACTCAAAGAGAAATAAGATATCATGATTAACTTAAAATTAATTCCAAATAGAGTAATTAACTCAATTTAAATTATTAATTATGTGAAATACTTAAGAGGTAATTATTTATGATATTACATGTATGATCACGTCACATGCCCCTTCTTTGTGCGGTCTTATTTTCTCAAAAAAATAGATAGAGCAATCTTGGCACCATGGGAAACTATCTAAACACAAGTTCTGCACATACTTCTTTAAGTTTGGGGAATCTTTGATAGGTTTGTAATGAGGATCACCACAAACAAAACAACTAGTAAGTGAATTGCCTTCGTTGTAATACAACATATGATGATTGCGACAAGCATCAATCTTGAATGTACAAAAAATTGTTAGTATCTTCTCATTTGTCATAAGTATACACTTGGTAATGGAAATTATTTGATCAAAGAAATTTTCATTCATATTAATTTTTTACTCTAGGTTCATCAATTGTGTGACTATAGAATGTGTACTTTGTTTCTCACTTCCATCCCACAAAGATTTGTTGGTTCCTTTGAGAAAAGAAAGACTTAGTAGTTGTAGGATTTGATGGCGGACATAGGGGCAATGGCGGCGACAACAGATGGAGGCAATGACAGACTTTAAGGCAACAACAACGACGGTAAAAACCTGTGATGATGTACACGGATCCAAGGAGCAAGTGGTGGGTCATTGATGGTTGTGTGACTGAGGTAGAGGAGGGGGCAGTAGAGCATGTCAGTGCAAGCGACATAGAATGACAACAAAGGCAACATCGATTGATGTTGGTGAAATCACGAAGAGGAAGGAGAGGTTAAAAGATAAAAGTGAAAAGTGAAATAGAAGGTCGAGCCCAATTTTAAGGATGCTTTAGTGTCACAAGACACAATGGTGCTAATTTTGCGCTAAAGGGACGGTATATGTGTGACATTATATAGCGCTGCTCATAAGCGGCGCTATATTAGCCACTAAAGTAGCACGACAGTAATGAGGCGATAAAGGTGCACTACTAGTGTCCCAAATAATGTCAACCATATCGATGTCTAAGGTGGCACTAATAGGCATCTTTTTTTGAAATGTTAATAAAATAACTTTTTGCAAAAATGAAACAAAATTAACAATTCAATCATATCTGTTATAAAATTATATAATATACATGTGTGTGCATGTGCGCGCATGTGTAAATGCATGCGGTAATATAGATCATATGAAGTTATTCAACTACACATATTGTGCAAATTATTTGCACACTTAGACATGAGTAACTTATATTTGTAATACTTATGCAAATATGTAAGTATAATATTGTCATTTAAGTTTTTTTTATTTTCTAAATATAAATTTAGTGATTCCATTTAGACTTATCCCTAACATAGCGTCACATTGAGAAGGCCTCGACCTTACTGTTACCCATAGCACTAGGTTTGCTTTAGTGTTGAATTGATCGACGCTAATCCAACACTAATATGACATTAAATATACTCCTACTTGCGTCTCCAAAGGAAGATAATGGTGATGCTAATAGCAATGGTTTATTCAATAGTATTCTTGTACTATTTAACTATTTTATGGCAAATCTCAACTAATATATAATGGGATATTCCATCACTAAAGTCTTATTTGCTTATATATATTCTTGTAGTGAACTGAACTAATAAAAGACTAGTAACTTTCAGCTTGCCTAAATTATTACCACAAAAATGAAATAATGTTTTAACATAGTTAATATCACACTTTGTCAAAGGCATTTTTTTAACTTAGGCCCCCAACTAACACCCTTGACTTTCAAATGGTTATCCTAATATTTTATAATCAAGTTAATATTCTTAGTCTTGTATAAATTAGTTTCTAAGAAATTTCTAATCACAATACAAGTTAGCCATAAAGAGGCATAATCATATTCAAATTCTATCTAGGGGGACTTTCTTTTCCTATAAATTGGACCCAATCCCTCCTCTCTTCTCACAACCTTTTCTCTCTTTCTCCCTCTTTCTTTCTCTCTCTCACACATCATGGCATCAGATCATCATGGAAGAGGAGAGATCATGATGAATGTTCATCATGGAGGAGGAGAGAGAAGAACAATCTAATGCAAGGAAGAAGAAGATAATTTGGCTACAATTGAAGGTATGTAAATAAAGGGATCAACCTTAGGGTTCTTCATATATGTATGATTCAAATTAAGGAGCTTATGGGTAAGGTATTATGATTGATATTGCCTCTGCGTTAAGTTTATAATAATCTTGTCAAATCATTAAGTTTATGCCATAATCAACCTTCAGGATGGAGATGAAGATTGAAACAACATAGCATCGGAGGCTTGAACATGGGTTGCGTCCTTACCTGATGCGGTCCACGTTCATTGAATCAAATAAGAAGCAAATAGAAGATAGACCGTGCTCTTCATGATATGGGTCATGTTCATCTGATGATATTGGAGCGGAAAAGGGAAACATGCCATGTGGGTTCTCACCATGGGTCGTGTTCCTAAATGGAAAATGTTGTAACACGCAAACCCTACTGGGAAATGGGTCGCGTCACCCCTAACATGGACCACATTTCTCATATTGAAGATGGTATGACGTGAACATGAGCCCTAACACTAGATACGGACAACGTCGCCCTGATGCGGAGCATATCGAAAGATCGATTCTGATATGAATCAAAATCAAAGTAATGAGATGCGGACCATGTCATCCTCAATAGGTTGCGTCAACATTGAAGTAAATTGAGGAAAAGTATAGGAAGCCCTAATGAGGGTTGTGTTGGAGACTAACACAGGTCGCGTTAACCGTATCACAAAACTAGAAGCAATTTAATTGGACACGGGTTATTTTCAAAATGAACGTAGACCGTTGTGTGGTCATGAGGTAAAACATACCGTATTATATTCACACCATGAATCATGTTCCATCAAATTGACTTCCAAAGTATAAAATGGATCGTGTCTAATTCTAACACAGGTGGTGTTTCTCCTACATTTAATAAATAAGAATTATCTTATTATGACTTGTTGTATGTGCTTGATTTGATGATTTTCTATAATATAGAAAGAATGTTATGTCTAACAGATAATATAATTTAAAAAGAATAATGTATCTGATTGAATTTATCCATGAAAAGTCGAATTTGGTTCCTCATGAATTGTTAACATTGATCTTAGACGTGGGATAATTAGATTCCTTTGGGAATAATTGTTTATGGATTCATTCGGGAACAATTGTCCATCGGTTATTTCGACAACAATTGTCAATCCTTTCAGGGATTATTGTTTATTTATTCTCACGCCTAGCTAGCCTTAATGACATTGGGATTAAAACACAATGATCTTCATGATTGGTAAAGACTCGCTAATGACTATAATGATTGAATAACTTTGGATAAGATAAATAGAAAAGAACGAAGAGGTCCTAAGTAAAGTGTTGATCGGGCTTGAACATATTGAATACTAAGGATAATGAGAATCATGATATCATGTGCAATTTACGTTCTTGCCGCTGATGGATCAAAGACAATGTAAGGAAAGATATAAAGTAAAAGATTGAATTGGCCAAGAACATCTTGAACATGGCATGATGGACATTATGTTACCACAATGCAATTGGTGTTCTTACAAATGGATTAATTAATAATATCGTAAAGAAATATGTGAAGTAATGGAAAATGTGTAGTAAATATATTATCTATGATTATGACCTTATGATAGGACATATTTTCCTTATTTATTTCTTCATATATGTTTTACTCTTTTGTTATGAACTTTACATATTGGGCTTTATTTCTCATAGGAAAATTATCTCCCTTACATCTGATCCTACAAGTAAAATAAATGATGATAGTGCAATGGTAGTGTCATGATCTTAGTGATGAGATGACTTGCATGTGGTACAGATCATGATTATAGTTTAAATATTGGCTTCTGCAGTGATCTATCTATAACGGTAATCGGTCAATTGGTAAAGTCAAGTCAAATATGTAAGTTTGTAGCGTCTTCAAAAGGGAATTCTGCCATGTGGCAAGGTATGCTTCTAAGGGTGTTGCAGGGTATCAAAACCTAAAGTCATGAATCTCTTGACGTCCTAGTGAATATAGAGTTCATATGCAAAGCATTATGAACAATCACCACACTATCAAGAAAATATTTAGTAATGTCTAGTGTATAGATAAGATTAAATATTTATTAATAGGTGAAAAATGATTGATATGTGAATGGCATATGATTGATAGGATATTAAGTTTTCCTCTCTATTGCAAGTGTAGATCGTCATGATATCGATATTCAATGAATTTGAGTATTATATAAATTTCTTAAGTTTTAGGTGATCTAGATTTATTTTATATGATGTGAAGAAATTTGGATACATTTTAGGATTTGAACTAGAATTGATTGTGTAATGAAGGATGAATGTTGAGGTTCAGTTATTATTGAAATTGTTATGATGTTGTCCCATTGAATAGTATAACCTAGTTCTTAAGAAGGTTATTCAAGAATAGTACAAATCACGAAAATTTTGAGGATGAAACAATTATAGGTTTGATTTTTCAAAAGGACTAGATAGAAAGTGATATTGATTTTACAACTTTTGAAAATTAAATTATTGAATGAGAATTAGATTATATGATTTTCGAGGATAAACTTGAAGGATATGTGTTTCAAGGAATTTAGGTGAATATATTCTTTTTGAGGCTATGACCATGATTGTGATTGAAAGATAATAATAATAAAGATTAACCTATGATCAATGAAAGGTGTACTGTGATGATTTGGATGTAATGATGATGCATATAAGATGAAAGTTGTAGCACAATTCATATGATCAAGGAGTAATGGCATGATTGTGAAATTATTGGATAGTCTTGATATTGATGGATATACTGAAAAACAAAAGACAAATATAAACTATTTGATAAATTTAGATGTCATGTCAAAAATCGATGATGAATTTATTTTTAAGGAGGTTATAATGTAACACCCTCGATTTTGAATAAATGATAAAAGAATAGAACGAAAGATAAGATAAGATAAGATATGAAATGATTAGGATTAGAAAAAAGATAAAAGTGAAAATCAAATAGTTATCCTAATATTTTTCTAATCAAGTTAATATTCTTGCCTTATATAAACTAGTTTTTAAAGGACTCCTAATCACATTACAAACTAGTCCTAGATAATCCTAATAACGTTCGAACTCTATCTAGTGGGACTTTCTTTCCTTATAAATAAGACTCAACCTATCATATCTTTGTGAGATCATCATGGAGGAGGAAAGATCAAGAAGAAGATTCATCAAGGAAAAGGAGCAAGGAGAACGATCTAAGGCAAGGAAGAAAAAGATAATTTGACTATAATTCACGATATGTAAATAAGGGAATCAACCTTCGACCCTCTTTAGTTGGAGAATAAATGTAGAATAGAGTCTTATTTTGTTTTATTCTACCAAACAGGGTGTCTAACCTCATAAAAGGGTAAAGGGCAAAGTTGTCATTAAAAAATATTAACCTAGTGAATAGTGCTTTATCTAGAGATAAATTATTTTTTTCAAAAAGCTGTAATAACTTGTTCTGGATTCAAACTTCAAAAAAAAATCCAATAGAATAAACACCTTTATCCCTTGGATAGCTATCCATCAATGAAATTGGGTCTTAAGGTTCTTCATATATGTATGTTTTAAGTTATGGGTAAGGTTTTATGATTGATATCACCTTTGCGTTAAGTCTATAATCATCATGTTAAATCGTTAAGTTTATGCCCTAATCGATCTTGGGCACGAAGATGAAAATTGCAACCAACATAACATCGGAGGCTCGAACATGGACCATGTCCTTACACGACATGGTCCGCGTTCATCGAATCAAAGATGAAGCAAATAGAAGAAGATCGTGTTCTTCATGATAAGGTCGCGTTCCGCGAATGACATTTGAGTGGAAAAAGGAAATGTACTATGTGGCTTCTCGCCACAAGCCGTGTTCATGGATGAAAAATGGTGTAACGCAAATCCTACCCAAGAAAATGGGTCACGTCGCCCCTGACACGGACTATGTTTCTCGTGTTGAAGATGGTAAGATGTGAACGTGAGACCTAAACCTAGAAACAAACTGCATCACCTTGATGTGGACCATGTTGTATGATCGATTTTGATATGAATCAGAAATAAAGTGGTGAGACATAAATTGTGTCATCATGAACAGTTTGCGTCAATATTGAAGTAAATTAAGGAAAAGTACAGAAAGCCCTAATGTGGATGTGTTGGATCAATATAGGTCGCATTAACCATGTCATAGAACTAGAACCAATTTAATCGGACACATGTTGTTTTCACAATGCACTCTATTGTTGTGGTCATGATGTAAAACAAACTGTGTTGTGTCCACATGCGAGTTGTGCTCTATCAAATCGACTCCCAAAGTAGAAAAATGGATCATGTCTAATTTTCAATGTGGGTCATGTTTTTCTCTATAGATGATAAATAGGAATTATCTTATTATGCTTTATTGTATGTGCTTGATTTGATGATTTTTTTATAATATAGAGAAAAGTTATGTCCAACATATAATAGAGTTAAAAATGACTAATGCATGTGACTGAATTTATCCTCGAAAAGCATGATTTGGTTCCTAGTAAATTATTAACACGAATCTCAAATATGGGGCAAATAGGTTCCTTCAGGAACAATTATTTATGGGTTCCTTTAGTAACAATTGTCTATGAGTTCCTTCGGGATCAATTGTAAATCCTTTAGGAGATTATTATTTATTTATTTTGAAGCCTAACTAGTCTTAATGACATTGCGATTAAAATCATAATATTCATGATGGTAAAAACTTACTAGTGATTGTAATGATTGAACAAATTAGGATAAGATAAATAAAAAATAATGAATTGATCCTAAGCAAGGTAATGAAAGAAAAGATACAAAGTAAAAGATTAAATTGGATAAGAACATATAGAATATGACATGGTGGGCATTGTGTTACCATGATACAATTGATGTCCATGCAATGGATTAATAAATGATATCACAAAACAAAGATGCGAAGTAATGAAGAAAGTATAGAAAATCGATTGTCTATGATTATGACCTTATGATATGATGTATTTTCTTTATTTATGAATTCGTTTTACCCTTTTGTTATGAACTTAATATATTGAGCTTCGTAGATCATGAAAATATTATAATCTCTATATCTTATCTTGTAGGTAAAATAGATAGTGATAACGTAACAGTAGCATGATGATGTTTGTGATGATATAACTTGTACATAGTATAGGTCTTTTGGTTATAGTTTAAGTAAAGACTTCATAATATTTTTTCAATACTATTGATCAATCAATTAGTCAAAAGTCAAATCAAAGATGTACATTTATAGATATTTTATCACGCGGCGGAGGTATGCTTCTGAGTATGTCACACACATCATTCATTTTATTTCAATATAAGTTTAATATTTCATAAATTACATTCTTCTTACTATTTTTTGCTTCGTTCAATGCATTAAATCAATAATATTTCTCAAACTAATTATCATTTTATCAGCATATCTGTGAAGCTAGATCTTTTACCAACATCTCTCTTATCAATTATTGCATTCTACTTACCGAAAAAAGAAGTAATTGCATTCTACTTCTTCTAAGTAGGCAATAATTGCATGACTCTGGTGATGTAATGGCTTTGTATAACCGATACCATATATCCTGGTCATTAACCATACATATAATAGAGGAGGTGGAGCACGGATGAAGTGTTTTCTAGATTCAAGTGCAACATGCATCAAAAAAATTGAGGAACGTTCTTAATAAGTTGTCTACACCTCCTATGAAGGGAGAGATGGAAACGATTAGGTATATAATTAACGTGCCTTTCTTGGTCAAATAAATGAACATGGCTTTGCTGTAAAGCTAGAAAACCAATATCCTTTGTTTATGTTATCAATAGCCTGCTCAAGTACCTCAACTTGTAAAGATGTCTCGTAAAGGAAAATACTGTATCATTGTGAGGAGTTAGAAGAATAGTTAGGAGGATTTAGATTTTTTTTTCTTTTAAAAGGACATAGAATCACTCGTCCTATATAGATGAGCAATGATTGCAGGTAAAAAGAATTGAGGACCGAGAGCCAAAAAAAGTCTCCGGACTTGCTGTGGGAAACCAATCATGTGAATAGAAAAAGGCATCCAACGAAGCATTTTGTCCTCGCCTCCGGCAGAGGTTCCTTGATTAGGACTACCATGACAATACATAAATAATGCATTGTCAAAACCTCACTCATGACAAAACATGTGCTGCTTCCTGTGCATTTTGTCAAAAACCCCAGTCATATCAAAACCGTCTGCTGGTTCATGCATGGTTCTCTGATTGCAGTTCTGTTCGAGACTTATACTTTTTTATCTGTATTATTAGAAATTATTAAAATTATATTTTATGATTTTTAAAATAAAAGAACATAGTTTGACGATAAAGTACATATAATATATTAGGGGTAGGGAACATGCAACACATTTTTAATATAATACGGATAACGTATAGAAAGTAACGATGCTATTTATAAAAAATTTAAACATTATTCATTTGTAAAAAAATATTGTTATTATACAAGTGCGATACACATTCCTTTTTCTTTTATATATTATTTAATAATAAACAAGGGCACTTTAAATTTTAGTTAAAATTTATTTTCTTAATAATTAAAAAAATAGAAGGAGCAGCTTGTTCCAGCTTTCTTTCTGCTAGAGCAAGCTGCTCCCGTTTTTTCAATTTCCAAAACATCAAACATCATTTAATGCTTTATCTTCCTCTTGTCTCTTCTTTATTCCTAATCCCTTCTTTGTTTGGCAACGTAAATGAGATTAAGCTGCTATTCCTAGCTTTACTCCCCAACGGGCCTATAAAGATTTAAACATTCTTATAACATTAGTTCAGGTATCTTACATGTCATCTTAATAAGATCATCCTATTTTAGGGTTCAATTTGTTAATAGTCAATCATGGGCGACTGAGATGGTCTGCTAGAAGTATTTTGAAAACATCGTACTAACAATACCTACGGAATTAACATCATAAAACGACATAAATAGTATATTTACACTGGTCTGAGGAAGAATTTACATATTTAAATAATATTTTCTTTCGTCTGCAACAGTAAGAGACATTCGGCAATTGCGTTTACCATATTATGTAACTCACTATTTTTATGATGTATTCTACCGTCTTCAAGGAAAATAGAAAACAAAAGAAAACCAATTAATATTTGATAGATGCATTATCATCTTAAGCAATTGATATTTGGGACAAGGCCCATATATGTAGCGTGCTTATCAAAATGATTAGTAATTCTAGCTTAAAAAAATCTATGTTCACGTCCGTACAAGTAAGTTATGGTAACTAATTCCACAGAACTATTAGTAGTTCTGGCGTGCTACTATACTATATTTTTCGTTTTTCACTAATATTTAGCAGATATATTACTATATTAACGGCAATCTCTTAATTTAGTATGTGATTATTTTTTTATCATTTATGCTTCATCTTATATCCTCACTAAGAATTGTTAAAAAACAAACTCCATTTCCATTTCAATCCAAACACATAGGTTTATGTCTTATCGATTTCGACGTCTTTTCTCTCGTGTTTATGTTTATGCTCCTGTAAATTTATTCAACTAACTCCTTTTTTATCTCATAAAATTTAGTACTACAAATTTCGATTAATCTGCATCGTCTCGAAATGAAATATTTGATAATGATGTGTGTCTACTAACAAAAAAAATTGAGTACAAAGTATTCGAATTCGAGAAGAAACTTTTTTTCATTTCACCCTAACTCTTAGTTATTGAAAAAAAGAGTTTATTGAGAAGAAAAATAAAATAAGCCTAATATTTTAATATGACCTCATCTTAAACTTATGGTGTATTAATACATTCTTCTAATCTTCGATCAATATTATCTTGTTTTCTTCGTCAGTCTCCAACAATATAATCTTTTAAATGACACAATAGCTCATAAGTCTTCATTAAATGAATAACTAAATTGAAGCCTCAATTTTTTTTCTACATTAAAGTACTTTAGAAAATATGATCGATGGATACAATTACGAAAATATATTGCCTTCAATTTTTTTTCTAGAACTTCAAGTTTATTTAATTTACATACTGGTCACTTAAGAAAAACAAAAAGAAAATTATACTTTACACTATTAACGTTTTGGATTCTAGCTCCGCCGCGTGTTTAGGTGGTTACAAAACCATACAAAGGTAACCACATTTTCTTTATGTCATAATGGCATTGTGACAACTTTAGCAAGAGAAAAAGATTGTCAGCACTTCAATACCAAGTGTATAGCTAGCTGGAGAAGAAGTGCACATTGCTTCATGCATGAGTGCCGACATTTCTCAACAGGATTCCTAGAGATTCTCCAAAATAGAGTAATCTCTACTCTTCATATGCAATCTCTTCTTCACTATATATATTTACTCCTCACTAAGCCTGCACACAGACACCACTGCATCCAGTGGTAAAGGGGGGCAAATTAAAACTATCAAGCCCTCTTCTTCTTCGATCAAGCAAATAAGCAATGGCCAAGATCGCTTTCGGCCACCACCACGAAGCGGCCAAGCCGGACTGCATACGCGCTGTGCTCGCGGAGGTCGTGCTCACGTTCCTCTTCGTATTTGCCGGCGTCGGCGCTGCAATGACTGCCGGTACATGTCAATATATAAATATATATGAATCATGATCCAATCAAGAATAGCTGCAGTATACAATATATATACTATATATATACGTGTGTGGGCATGTACATGTTTCTTATGTTAGAAATTTAATTAACAGGGAAGATGGTGGGAGGGGATTCAATCACGGGGCTGACGGCGGTGTCTATCGCGCACGCATTGGTTGTGGCAGTGATGATATCGGCCGGCCTGCACATCTCCGGCGGCCACTTGAACCCAGCTGTGACGCTGGGGCTGGCTGTGGGCGGACACATCACTCTGGTACGATCGGTTCTGTACATCGTGGCGCAGATGTTGGGCTCTTCCCTGGCATGTTACCTACTCAAGTACCTCACTGGTGGACTGGTACGCATTTCCAAGTCATTTTTTGCTCACCTAACATTATTAATAGCAAGACGACGGGCTTTTAACGTAACAATACATACCATTAATTTCTAGTTATATAAATCAATATAAGCATGTTAATTTGTTGTTATCATTTTCATCTGAATTGTAATGTATTTTATCTGGTCTCGATAGTCTAATTATCATATTTTAAATTCGTACGCTCGCATTCATGCACGCAGGAGACCCCGGTGCACACCCTTGCTGCAGGGATTAACGCCTTCCAGGGAGTGATCATGGAGATAATCCTCACATTCTCACTACTGTTCACCGTATACGCCACCATCGTCGACCCCAAGAAGGGCATCACCCCTGGCATCGGACCCTTGCTTGTCGGCCTTGTTGTCGGCGCAAACATCCTGGCCGGTGGCCCCTTCTCAGGCGCATCCATGAACCCGGCTAGGTCCTTCGGGCCGGCTTTGATCGCGGGGAACTGGACTGACCACTGGGTCTACTGGGTCGGACCCCTCATCGGCGGTCCCCTCGCCGGAGTTGTTTACGAGAACTTGTTCACGGTGCATACTACTCATGCTCCTCTTCCCAGGGATGACGAAAGCTTCTGAGGTAGTTAAGAATTAGCTGTGGATTTAGGAGTAGGAGGTCCAGTTCCCGGTTACTTTGTTGAACGCATGTCTCAACTTTCGCTGTTTCGATTCAATCATCTTGAATGAATTGACTCCCATGAAATTAATTAGTTTCTATTTGTCTCTCGTGTTCTTGTTATGTAATAACTTATATTAATGTAGCTGGTGTTGGAAAATATGATCCAATAAGAAAAAGGTTCATGGAATACAGATGCTGAAGCCAAAGTAAAAGAATCCTGTGTCAGTGAGCTTCTTCTCTATCACTAGAGAGCAAACATTTTAATTTCAATAATAACATTTCTTACAATCAAATATTATATATATATATATATATATATATATATTTATATATATATATATATAATATCTCTCTTCTATTTCTTTTAGGCTTTTCACCTCTTCTCCACTCTGCTTTCTTTTTTTTTAATTCTCTCAACTCTCATAGTCGCAGTCTCATTTTCTACCTATGATATTTTCTCAGCTTTCATCTTTCTTATCTCTCTCTATATTATTCATTTTCTGTATTTTACTATATTATTTTTCCTTCTCCTAATCTCTTCTCTGTTTCTTTCTCCCACGCTCACTTACTTTTCTCTCCTATCCACACTTTTTTTCCTCGCTTACACTTTTCTCTCCTATCCGCTAATTGTTTTTCTTATCTCTACAATATTTTTATTTTTCCATACACTAATCTTTTTCTTACTTCTCGTCCAATTTCTTTCTCTCCCCTACTCTCCTAAATTATACCCTCTTTTTATCGTATGCATTCTTATTCTTCTTTATATTCTCTATAACGCCTCGCGAGCGCACTCCACACATGATCCAATCGATATCCGACACGCATTGAGGAGGCTCCCGAGACGGTATATGAATGTGATACACTATAGCAGCGGAAAATGATAAAATCAGCCATAGAACAACAACATAAACGAAATAAACTCGATGCATTGTCATAAGAACACATAAAGTTACCTTACAACATCAAAGCCCATGACTTATACATAGTCTTGAGCTCGCAGTTCGATACATAAGACTCAATATGTTGAAATTAAGGAAAGGCCTACTAATTGATCGTACAACAACTTGACTCAATGCTTAACACTTGTCATGTGCAACCTTTGCGTTAGAGCAGCGCCACCATCCCTATGTCTGTCAGCCTACAGGATCCAATGCAGGGGCAGAACCCAGTGAGCTTTCGTCCAATATGTAAATAATAATAATACTATAACAATAACGATAACAATGAACAATAGGATCAATATAAGCATAATATCAATATCAAAGTGCAATAATAATTAAGTCGTTATGTCTTGAGACTTTAATCATTTCATATCAATAATAATGACTAATATGAACACTCAATACATTAGGCGTCCTAATGTTCAATATCAATAATAATATGTGTTCATGCTATACTTATCTTATTTGCTATCATTTGATGACCAGAAGCCCCCTTTGTGACTTCCTAGACATTAAAATTTATTAGTCCTTGTGAGTTCGACATTTTTTCTCATCAGTTTATTACTTGAGTGACCAATAGAAGATCCAACCCCCTGAAGATCTTTGGTAAAATTAAGGCCACCACGTATACTTGATGATTATTGTGGTTTTAATTTGATCGCATCAATGCTCCTGCCTTGTAATGATACTCTCAAGTATGAAACCTCTGGAAATATGAGCAATGCCCTCTATTCTAATGTTGTTGTTGTGGCAGTTGTTGTGCTCACGCATCGCAGTTGCATAAAGTCTTGCACGATCATATTGATGATGGTCCTCTCCTGCTATCCGTTCCCATATAGCCGCCCCCATATGAAGTCGTCCCCATCAATATGAGTCTTGCTCATTACAATAACAATATGGATCTCTGATCCATCAATAATAATATCGATATGGTTTCTTGAATCATTTATCTATCAACCATCAAATGGATAATCCTATGTTCAATTCAATCAATTTTAGTGAGTCGATCACAATAATTGGATATTGGAGTAACATGATGCCATATGTGGTTAGCTACACCATGGGACGAACTTGCTCCCATGAACCCCCTTTCGGAGATCCACCACCCCATTTCTGGGTCAATAACAATATGAGGATGAATCCACCAATTCGGCAGGCACCCAATTCTATCCTCCAATTTGCTAATTCAATCAATCAATATATCAATACATTAATAATTTAACCCATTACGTCTGAGCATGCGATACATGAACTAGGTTATCAATTAATGGACTCAATTCTATAAAATCGATATGATAAAACAATTATGGGTCAGGGTCAGTCGACCCCCTTTCCCAGGCTGGTCGACCGACTCCCATAAGGGCGTCGTCCGACTTGAGGGTTGGTCAAACATGCATCCGACCTTCTATTCTGATGTCGCATGACATCAACCGATATGAGGGTCGGTCGAATCCAGTTTGATCGACCTTCACTTCTTAGGTCGTTATAGATCGATCGACTTATGATCGGTCAAACCCGATGTTACCCAGGCTCGATAATCGGTCGAACCCTCCCCTGAGATTGGTTGACCGACTTGCGCTAGATTCAAAAAATAAAAATGTGTAACCTAGGGTTCTTCTCTAGGTTTTTGATTTCGCCAATACATCAATCAATTTGTGTTTCAATACAATATCGATCAATCAATGACACTTAACCATATAAACAATAGGGTGATTTCACATATGTATGCCCTAATCTTCGAGTTGACATACTCATAGTTCTTAAACATATTAAGGACCATTTCAACATGATTCTATAGTAATTCATCCATCAATTACAACATACAACTTACTCTACTTGTAGCGTATCAATTCTATAGTTTTGCATTGGCCAAATGACCAATGCAAGGATCCATTTACATACTTCAATGCCCTAAAATTCCCTCTTTAACTCCTTAAGTTTGCTCCTCTTCTCCCTTCAATCCTCAAACTCTTCTCCTCTTGATCCTTGCCCTAAATTTGCTCCTCCTCCTTGCTGATTTGAAGCTGAAAAATGGGACCAATGCCTTCAATTTTCGGATCCCATGAAGAGGGCTAAGTTTACTAGGTGCTAAGGAGAGAAAAGTGGGAAGAAAATGGTAATTCTGATTTTTAGACTTATATAGTGAGTGAGTGAGTGGGAGAGTAAGTGGGTTTGGGGGTGCAATAGGGTCATGACATATGTCCAAAGCCCCATTTATTTTTCTTTTTCTTTTTCTTTTTTGTTTTCTTTTAATAAGGCAGGTATTACATTCTACCCCCTTTAAAAGAATTCGCCCTCAAATTTAAATCGATGTAAACACTTACCAAATAGGTGTGAGAATTGAGCTCTCATTTCGTCTTCTAATTCCCATGTCGCTTTTTCACCTTTGTGATACTTCCACGCGACCTTCACTATAGGCACAACCTTGTTGCGAAAACAATGCTCTCGATATCCCAAATTTCTTATCGGTTGTTCTTCATATGTCAAATCTCTTTTAAGATTGGGTTCTTCAATCGCCAATACGTGTGAGCTATCATAATTGTACTTTCTTAGCATCGACACGTGAAACACATTATGAATTCGAGCAAAAGAAGGCGGCAATGCCAATCTATATGCTCCTTCGTCAACTTTTTCCAATATTTCAAAAGGTCCAATGTACCTTGGACTCAATTTTTCTCTTCGGATAAATCTCATAACTCCTTTTGTTGGCGATGTCTTCAATAATACTTTATCCCCAACTTTATAAATTTGCTCTTTTCTGCCTTTATCTGCATAGTTTTTATGTCGACTTTGGGCAGCTCACATTCTTTCCTTTATTCTATCGACTTCTTCAGCATACTTCATCACAATTTCTGGCCGGTTTAATCTTGTTTCTCTCACTTCTGTCCAGCATATAGGAGATCTACATGGCCGACCATATAATGCCTCATAAGGCGCCATCCCGATGCTCGAATGGTAGCTGTTATTATAAGCAAATTCTACCAATGGCAAATGTGAATCCTATGTTCCTTGCCAATCTATTGCACATGTTCTTAACATGTCTTCCAATGTTTATATGGTCCTTTCACTTTGACCATCACTTTGAGGATGAAAAGTCGTGCTATAATTCAGCCCGTCCCCAACGCGTCTTGAAAATCTCTCCAAAACTTTCCAGTAAACCTCGGATCTCTATCCGATACAATAGAAACTGAAATCTCGTGCAAACGGATAATCTCTTTAACATACAATTTCATCAAACTCTCGGTGGATTGTTTTGTCTTTATGGGTAAGAAGTGTGTTGATTTTGTCAACCTATCAACAATAACCCATATAACATCATGTCCTTGTCTCGTCTTCGGCAAGCTTGAGATAAAATTCATTGTTATGTGCTTCCATTTCCATTCCGGTAACTCTAATGGCTGAAGTAAACCGGGTGGCCTTTGACGCTCAATCTTTACTTATTGACAAACCAAACACTTAGACACAAACTTGGCAACCTTTCTTTTCATTCCTTTCCACCAAAAACTCCTTTGGAGGTATTTATACATTTTTGTGCTTCCTGGGTGGATAGCAAATTCAGATTTATGGCATTCTTCCAAAATATCTTTTCTTATTTTCTTGTCATTAGGAATCCATAATCGATTCCTAAATCTGATTGCTCCATCATTCCCGTATTCGAATCTTGTGTGCTTTTTGTTGCACAAAGATACCATATAGTCATACTCCACATCATTCCTTTATGCTCGAATAATTTTTTGGACTAAATCCAATTGAATTCCAAACTGAGCCATCAACATTACTCCATGTCCAATTGGATTCGGCCTCCACTGAACAATCTCTTTAAATAAATTCAATTCTCGGACTCTAACAGAAGTCATTTTTCCTTTCCATTATCTACTCAATGCATCCGCCACTAAATTGACTTTTCCAGATTGATATAAGATGGTAAGATCATAATCTTTTAAAAATTCCAGTCATCTTCTTTGTCTCATATTCAGCTCCCTTTGTGACAAAAGGTACTTCAAACTCTTATAATCCGGGCATATCTCAAATACTTTACCAGATAGGTAATGCCTTCATATCTTGAGTGCCAATACAATTGTCGCCAACTCCAAATCATGAGTTAGGTAATTCACTTCATGCTTCTTCAATTGCCTTGATGCATATGCAACA
>LTAE01008442.1:0-20572 GCA_001647135.1 Pontederia paniculata | reverse complement strand
TATATATATATATATGCCCATGAGTGGCACAGAACAAAATATGTGAAATATGACAATTCTTGATAGAAACTGATTTAGATTAAATAATTATAAATATAAAATCAATTATTTTGTCTAGAAACTTGTATTGTTTGCATGCATTGCCAATCAATAGATAATGAGTATATAATAATTTATATTGCTTTGACTAATTATTTAGAAAATGATTAAATCATATTGTATTGATAGCAAAAAAAAAATAACGACATTGAATGGATGGATAATTAAGTGATGAAATGTAAAGTTATTTGAAAGGAAAATATAAAAACTAATTATGATACAAATTATTTGGTGATGTGAATCAAGATAATATATTTAATAATTATTTAACAATACCAAAAAGGTATTTATTTAAAATATAATTAAATTTGGATTTATAAATTAATATTAATTAATAAATCTGAAAGTATTAGCTTTTATTAATTGATTTATAATTTCTTAATTTTATTATTATAGCTAAGAGATTAATACAATGTTTAACTTAGAGTTGCAAGCCTTTAACTTATTTTTCTACTATGTATATGATAAAAGAAACTAATATAACTTAATCATGTATTTGATTAAATTACTTACCTTCTACATTTGATTAAATTGATAGCCCATCGTTTGGTAAATTTTCTTCTAGTATCGGACGATAAATCTAAGTTTCATATTTCTGAAAATATACTAAAGAACACTACTCAATGATCATAAGTTCACAGTTTAACCATTATCAAATATATTATACTAGATTGATTTTATTTCATTCTACTGCTAATTTGGAATGTCTTCTACTTTCGTATGATGGTTTGATGGCCCAAGTGACTCCAAGCTTAACTAAGTAGATCATAAGAAAATCTATGAAAACAAAGGGATGTCAACGTTAAGACGGGTGCATCATTGTTATTGTATAATCATAAGGGTTCAACCTAAAGTGGGTGATGCATCCTTCCCCAAAGAAAGGGCACCTAGCCACCACTATTCATTGGTATGAGGCTATATTGTTTACATTGTATACTTTATAACAAGTGGAGAGCTCTTCTGAATATAACAAAAATATAAGAAGTTGAAAACCATTGGTCAAAGTAATGATATCAAAGTAACGACATTGGATGACACTGAACAATGAATCACTTGGCCCCATAGATATCGAGCAAAATAATGATACTAGTAAGTGAGTTTATTATTGATATTCATTTTATTCTATTGACACTGAATAAAGAAATGACAAATAAGTTATTCATCATTGATATTCATTGTACCTTATCGATAGTGAATAAAGTACTTGTTCATCATTGATTCACATCGTTATCATTCAAATCCAATTATCATATGATAATAATGCCTTAATTGAAGCTTATTATACATTGATTTGTTCGATATTGATTATTATTATTCATATGGCTTTCTTACTCTAATACGAATGTCAATTTTATTATTATTATTTTCCACATTGGATGCAAAGATCATGGGAAAACTATCTCCCTTGCATCAGATTCTTGCAGGAATAGGACAATGATCGGTAGCAATGTACAAAAATGATGCCCGGTTAGCTAATTTGCATATGGACTAGGGACCTATCTCATTATCTTGCTATAGATTTTCATTATGAATCCTAAGTTGTAAAATGAATGTATACCATTCATTTGATGATGAGCCATTTTTATTAATCATGATATTTAGACTTTTGCTTAAAAAATATTATTCTTTACATATATTCTTTAATTTTTGTTGACGTGTATTATTTGTTGACCTATCATGGTCAAGTTTTAGTCAAAATATAGGCATCGTGTAGCGTCTTTAGAAGTTAATCTTGCCATGTGGCAAGGTTGCTTTTGGTGATGTTACATTGATGGTACCAGAGACTAAATTAAGGACTCTTTTGATATTCCATAGTAGTGTATTATGGAAGTCCATTTGCATAGTGCCGAGCAATAATCACATCGTCCACCATAAAGTACAGTTAAGATCTATTATGCCTTGTATGATTTATATTAAAATTGATTTCATTTTGTGGCTGCTTTGTTCCTAAGGAGGTTATTTAGGATAGTAGGAATTAACATAACTCTCGTGAGAGGTTGATAAAAAAATTATAGAAGGGCATGAATTTGGCTAAGAATGCATGTTTATCCATGAACAATGATGTGATAAGTTAAAAAAATCATCTTGATTTGAAAAATTCATGTTTGGATTTGATTTATTACATCTGTCACCAATGTCCAAATGTCCATAGGATGAGTAAGAGACACGTGGGTAATAATTACCTACGTGAAAAAAAAAATCAGCTCAAAGGATCTCATAATTAATTAAATCTAATTTTTGTTCGCCCATGCATAGTCAGCAAGAAATATTTCATAATTAATTTTAACTAATAATATTAATTCTCCACATTATTTTTCTTTTCCCATAAATCCCTTCTTACTTTTACCCTCATGTTCTCCCATCTCCCCCACGACCACCCTCCTCATGTATCGCTTACGATCTGACTACATTAGTAGGAGGAGGCTTGTCATCAATAGGGAGAAATCGGGTGAAGGATGCTTGAGGATGTGAGAAGACAAGCACAGAGATGTGAAGATTGTCTTAACTTCAAATAGGTTCGTTAAATGGGATGAAACACAATGGATCAAATCTCATATTAGCTTATGCATTACCTAGATTTTTTTAGATTGATATGAAAAGTACAAGTTTCCAATGTATTGTTAAGATTGGATTAGTTAATGATGCTTATTTGATTTAATTAGTTTAAGGGTTATGTCAACCTTTCACCCAAGGCACGAATTCATGTTTTTGTAGTTGATCTCAATTATATTGATCCTACTCTACTTAGTATCGCTATTATGATGAAAATTCATGTTTAAGCATATCTAAGCAATGAATGTGTTTTTCTTTATACTATTGCATATATTATGATCTTACTTGTAATTATTTTAATAAACTATCATACTATTATGCATCGAGAACGACTTATTTGGCTTAACTAAGTTTAAGGTGGATTTTAATCTGATTCGTAGTTCTTATTTTGACTAGATCATCTAAAAATTTATAAATTATACATGGATATGTAGCTCTAGGAGCTTAGTTTTTATAGAATCTAGAATTTAGGGAATTAAATAAGTATGAACCAAGAAATGATCGAAAACCAAATCTCTATCATGTTGATATGAAAGACAGACTTTATGTACTTAATTTTTATAGAGGCATAATATAATACACGTGTGTGTGTGTGTGTGTTGTGTGTGTGTGTGTGTGTGTTTGTGTTTATAGAGGCATAATATAATACGTGTGTGTGTTTGTGTGGAAAGATATTGAAGTTTAGGTTCTGTGGAATTAGAAATCACTTTGATATGAGTTGTCTAGAAAAGTGGTGGTAGAAAGAATGGCTTAGTGTCATGCTGGTCAAAATAAAATCGGAATTGACTTGAAAAAAAATAGCATGGATTGATTCAGAACATAACTAGATAAATACATGATCTTACAAAATAACATAAATCACTTAATTAGATGTATGTGAAGAAAGATATGTCTTTCTTCCCTCAGTTGTCAAAATCTCGGAACATAATAAGATTGATGATAAGGTAAAAAGTGTGTGTCGTAAAAGAAGTGGCACTAGATTTCAGAACTTCAAGGTTTGACAGCTCTGGACCTAGGGACAACCAGAAAACAAATTGTCAACAAGTCTTAAAAATTAATCTAAACACACAATTTCAATCGCAAGTATACGATTATCCTTGTAGTATTTTGAGATCGAATCCACAAAAAAATAGAATTTCATAATGCAATTACTCTATTCTACAACGAAACATAATCAAGAAGAATAATAGTTTATGCAGAAATTTATATGAAATAGAACAAGAATCTGAAAAGAAAAATAAAATAAAATATTTTTGGTGTTTTAAGGTTTAAAGTGAGCAAAAGCAGAACCGATATGAAGGACGATGAATCACTCAAATATGGAAAATAGCCAGGACATGGGAATCATTTTCGAACTCTATTTGCTAATGAATATATGAAGCTCAAATAATGATGACTTGAGATATTAAGATAACAAACCTAGCTACTCTCGTAGTCAAGGTTTGAACTTAAATCGTTAGAGGGTTCTCACACACAATCTCTCGATGCTATGGATAACCACTCTCCAATGAACTCTAGGTATTCGTTGGAACCTCTCGACCTCACACGAACCTTAGACAAAGAGGTTATCCATCTCGATCTCAACCTTGTTAGAGTGGAATGAAGTTCACACCTCATAAAGCCCTCTCTCGGATCCTTGTAGTACTCGTGCATCATATCCTTTCCTCTCGGGACAAGGATGCAACATAGGTATGAATGATCAATCCAATTGAAAGATAGCACAAATATGAACTGCGCATTATCTTTTCTCAATGGAAAGATTCTCCATCTTGGTCTCAACCTTCCATATCAAATAAGATAATAAGTAACTCATTACATCAAAATTAGCACATATAGAAAACACATTATGCAAGAGAAGATTGGAAAGTCAAATGAAAACATTAATGCTTTAAAAGGGTAGTTCAAATAGTAAATAAATATTCTTAAATCATCTCATGTCTAGGCCTAGAAGTTTAGCCTCTAACAGTCATTACACATATCAAAACAGGAGTTCCTCATTGGAAATTAATAAAAGTAGAAATTACAAAATAAAACCAATGATATTCCACAAAACTCTAACATGAAACCTCTATCTTCTCGTCTGGTTCTTCTTCACTTCTCAGCAATGGCGGTGGCTCCCTTTTCCTCTCGGACGCAAAATGCCTTCTCCCTCTTTCTTCTTGCCTTATATCCTTTCCCTTTTCTCCAATCAGTAGATGTCACTTCTCCCTTGCATACCCTTGTCAATATTCCCTGAAAGCTGCCAAGGAACCTTCTGCACCTGTACTACAAAGCTAGCAAAGGAATCTGCAGGAGTTTGTTTCAGTTTGTCTTCTAGCGGAATTTGGTAGGTAGTGGCATCAGGGCTTGAATGTCTACACAGGTACTCCCGGTCCAGTTTTCCAGCACAAGTGTCATTGAGCCTCGGCTAAGTTTCTGCAGGAGAAATAAGATATTAATCATTCAGAACTTTAGTTAACAGAGTCTTTGGAGTGAAATTATGCACTTATGCCCAGGGAATTTCAAATGATGCAAATGCTATAAAAATGTGTGACGATATTATAAATTGATGCAGATTTCATGAAGAAAGTGTAGTATTTGCATATGAAAATATAGAGTAAATTCCCTACAATCATAATTCTCCCAAACTTAAGCTTTTGCTTGTCCTTAAGCAAAGAATTAGAAAATTTTAAGCCCAAAGAGATGCATTTCAAATCAGCCACATTATGAACCCAAAATATCCTACACAACTCTCCTTAGTCGATTAGATCTTCGGTCATCATTGCATTTTCTTAGCCAATTAGCCTCCTCCTAAACCACTGAAAGTCAAGCCTAGGTGCACCCATGAAGATGCAAGCTAGATGATCCCTTCCCGTAGCCATTTCTCTAGACCTACAATCCTTGATGAGAGAAGTAGAAATGATGATGGTTTATTCAAAAACAGAAATGGGTTACTACCCTTTCTTCCCTTTTTTTTTCTTTTCGAACTAGGTTACTAACCCAAAATTTTTCTCTTTTTCAAATAGGGTTACTAACACTTTTTATTCTCTTGTTTTTTCTCTTTTGAAATGGGTTATTAACCCTTTTTTTGTCTTTTTTTTTAAGAGGGTTACTAACTCTCTTTTTTTTATTTGGAAGAATATACATAGATGTTTCTTGAGAATAAACCAACAATATATGCAAGGATTGTTAAAGACTAGATAGTAGCATGAGCATGGTATCATCGTAGCTGCTTTAAGTTTTGGTTCCACTTGGGGACAGTTATATTTTCTAGTTCTATCTAGTTTAGTAATGATCGAAGGTTCTAATAAAATGAGGAGAGAGTGTAAGGCTAGAATGGTTGCATAATGCCTTCTAACTCTAGGTTGAGTGAGAAGGAATGTCTATGCCAAGATCATAGTATGATTAAAAGAAAATGCATAATGAGAGTTGTTTTCATGTTGCAAAAGGGGATTATTTTGAAATTTCCAAGCAAATTTAATTATAGATTAAATAAAAAGTAGGCATGGTAACTAAAATAAGTTGGAGTTTTAAGAAGGATGATCATACCATTGGCTCCCGCAAACTTAAATTCAACACTATCATCAGCGTTGATCTAAGTGAGGGAGAGAAGCTTGTTAAGGCTTGGTGGGTGGGGAGTTGGGACCAGCTTCAGTGACTCCTAGCTTTTTCGGCAATTGACCTGAGAAGACCTTGAGTTGTTTGTTCTCCTTCCTATGTCTGATGTTGTGGGCCAAGATGGTGGAGAGTAAAGCACTCTTCTTGACCATCTGTAAGGCATACATATCTAGGGTGGGGGCAGCTTGAACATCCTCTGGGATGGGAGCAGCTAGAGTATCAGCTGGAATGGAGGTGGGGGCAGCTGAGATGGTCTTCCTCTTTTTGGTGGCAGGGGTAGTATCATCTGAGATGGGGGCAGCTGGAGTTGTCTTCTTCTTGTTGGTGGTTGTAGGGGGATCAGGGCTATGGAGCCATTTCATAGCTTTTCCTTTTGATAATAATTCAAGTCCTGAAGCAGAAGCGGCTGAAGCTGGTGAAATGGGGTCAGCTGAAGTTGCATCCTCTAACAGTTAGTTTTTCTTGTTGGTAACTGTTGTGCGGATAGGGGCAGATAGCTTGATGTTGTGGTGGGGGTCCTTGGTGACTAGATATTATCCATCATGACGGTAGGTCACTATCTTCATATCCATCATGACGATAGGTCACTAGCTTTCCCCGGGTAGAAACATCCTTTACTGATTTAACATCAATGCCGCATGCCTTTGCAATAGGTGTCACTAATCCTCTTATGACAACACATATTGGAGAGAAAGATGCCAACAAGGTCAATCTTTTTCTGCTTCAGAAAGGCCCAAATGATATACAACTCTATCTCCCTAACGTTGGCTTCAGTGTTGGTGCAGCCCAACAGAGTGTTTGCCAAAACTCGATGGAAGTAGCGGATGATTGGACTGCGGATGCAACAGGATGTGGCTCGTTTGACCTGCAAATCATCTTCACCAGTTATCCACTTCCATATTGTCTTGGGGTCATATGCAGAAGATTTATATACAATCGTAGAAGGTAACCCCAATGCATGCCCGAATTGATTAAAAGAGCAACTGAATTCATGGTTGAATAGACGAAATGTCATATGTCGGTCCTCCTCGTATACCTCCAAGCTGCTGAGAAATTCCTTAGCAATGGATTGGCATGTATCCCACCCTCGGAGAAAGAAATCTGATGCGTGCATCCCAGCAGTAAGGGTCTTGAAATCTTCGAAGAAACCAAGCTTCTTGAGGTGCTCTGATCCAGGAATCTTGTAGGATGGAAGACTCTATTGTTGAGTATCTTATAGCGTTGTTCATGCTTCTTCTTCCTGAAGATTAGGCGTCCTGGGTGTTGGAGATTCTTGGTAGCTACTGGTGGTTCCGGAGTAGGAGCTGCCCCTGAGAAGTACTTGGGGCAGCTGATCCTTTAGTGGACTCTTCAGTTGATTCATCAACCGACTCATCAATAGTTTCATCGGCGGTCGCTTTCGTTGATGCAGAAGCTTCAGTTGAGGTTGCCTTGAATGTACGAGATGCTTTAGCAGCAGCGACGGCTTAAAATGGTGTAGGGATCTCAGTGGCTGCATTATTAGGCGGTGAGGAGTCTTCGACAACTGGAATGTTAGATGGTGGAGGGAGTTCGATTGCTGCAGCCTTAGATGGTGGTGGTGTTGCAGTCCTAAGGCTGGACCCTGCTGCATTTTGTGTGGCTTTGTTGCCTTGCTCGAAGTTGGGGTGTCGAGAAGTGGTTAGGTGGTGGCCGGCGATTGAGGTAGTGTGCTGAAGACTTCTGATTGTTGGTCGGAGCTGCGCGTTGAAGAGGGTACAGCTAGAGCAATTGGAGGTAGGGTCAACAACTTCAAGGTTGTGTCTTCTCCCACCATCACGGGTGGTGGCGTATTCTCTAAGCTCGAAGAGGAGCCAGAGGAGGGTGGAGAGGGACGCTTGCCTGGAGGCATTTCGACTCGCTTCGTGATTAGAATCTTTCGCCGAACCAATGGTGATGAGGGTGCTTGCTGAGCGCGAGATGGTGTAGAGGTTGTTGTCGGCGGCTGCGTGGAGGCGAGTGGTGTGCTNCGTATTCTCTAAGCTCGAAGAGGAGCCAGAGGAGGGTGGAGAGGGACGCTTGCCTGGAGGCATTTCGACTCGCTTCGTGATTAGAATCTTTCGCCGAACCAATGGTGATGAGGGTGCTTGCTGAGCGCGAGATGGTGTAGAGGTTGTTGTCGGCGGCTGCGTGGAGGCGAGTGGTGTGCTGCCTTCTGCTCTCAAGGTGATTGGGTTTGTAGATGAACAACCGACGAAGTCTTTCTGCGATTTTGGGTGCCAAATGTGGCCGATGGCTTGTCCTCTCGTGGCAACCATTTTTGTTTATCAGCGCACAAGGGTCGTCGGTAGCAGAAGGGGAAACATAGATGTTTGGGGTCGCTAGGGATTTGGGCTTGGAGGTGGTGCAGTCCAATGCATTGATGGAGGGAGAAAGTGGAATGTGGTTTTGGGGAGAAGAGGCAATGGTCGAGTCAAAAGGTGAAGTGGGCTCCATCTCGATATGAATTTATCTGATCACATGAACAGGATACAACATCTCCATTTTTTCTCTTATAGTGGAGCAATGATATCAGTAGTTCGTTCAAATCCTGAATGGTTCACTTGCCCCCATTTGATACCTGGAGTTATTAAGAACAAAGACAAAAACTTATAAGTGTTAGAAAATAAACCTGGGTTGCCTTCCAGTAAGTGCCCTAGTTTAATGTCTTTGGGTCAGACATAGTTCTTTCCGTAATCCTCAAGTGGGTTTTGGTGGTTCTTCCAAAAAGATACCATTCAATGGTTCTAAATGTGTCGCCTCATGATATAATTTGACTCGTTGAAAATTCACCCTAAATAATTCTCTGTGCTTGTTCATCAATTCCACAACACCTAAGGGAAGGATTTTTGTGACTGAAAATGAGCTAGACCATTTGGATTTCAATTTTCCTAGGAAGAAATTGAATTTAGAGTTGAATAAAAAGATTTGGTCTCCCACTTGAAATACTCAATTTTGAATTCGTTCATCAATCCACCTCTTGGTCTTCTCCTTGTAAATTCTTGAGTTTTCATAAGTGGTAGCTCTTAATTATTCAAGCTCATGCGTTGAATTCTTTGATGGTCACTATCTTCACTCAAATCAAAGATTAGATACTTAATTGCCCAAAAAGCTTTGTGTTCCATTTCAATCGGTAAGTGGCATGACTTCCCATATACCAATCTGAATGGTGTAGCTCGTAGAGAAGTTTTAAATGTTGTCCTGTATGCACAAGGAGCTTCATTCAATTTTTGCTTCAATCTTTCCTTGATGAGGCCACTACTTTCTTCAAAATAGATTTTATCTGCTGATTACTAACTTCTACTTGCCCGCAGGTCTGAGGGTGGTATGGGGTAGCTACTCTGTGGGTGATATCATATTTCCTTAGCAAGGTCTCGAAACTTGTTTCTATAAAGTGTTTTCCTCCATCACTAATGAGTACTCTTGGCATTCCAAATCTGGGAAAGATAGTTTTTTTCTAGAAAAATTCTGCATTGTATGATAGTCACATCTTATTGTGGGGATGGCTTCTACCCACTTTGTCATGTAATCCACTGCCAATAGTACTTACTTGTACTACCCTGAGTTAGGAAATGAACCCATAAAATCCACTCCACATACATCAAATGGTTCAATAGTTAGAACTCCAGATTGTGGCATCTTCTGCTTCCTATATATTGATCCTACCCTCTGACATCTTTCACAAGATATAACATATTGGTGGACATCCTTAAGAGAGTGCACATCTTTGTAATAGTCCTCTGGTGTCCCCATGTCCACCATAAGCAGTGGCATGGCATTCAGCTATGATCGGGGTTGTCTCTTCAGTTGGAATGCACCTTCTCATGATACCATCCGGGCATTCCTTGAATAATAAATGCTTATCTCAGAAGTAATGTCTTGCATCAACCAAGAACTTTGATCATTGATGCTTGTGAAGACATTGAGGCAGAACACCTCCCACGAGGTAGTTTACAATGTTAGCATACCAAGGGTTCTCTTTGATGTACAAGGCTAGAAGATGTTCATCCGGGAAGATCTCTGTGATTGCAGGCATGTTAGTCCAATCTAGGGTAGGTGTTGCAATCTTGACAGATTGTCTGCAACTTGATTTTCAATGCCAAATTTGTCTTTAATTTCAATGTCAAACTCTTGCAGTAATAGAATCCACCTAATCATCCTTGGCTTAGCCTCCTTTTTAGCAAACAGATGTCTAATTGATGAATGTTCAGTGTACACAATCACCTTAGACCCAATCAAGTATTGTCTGAATTTTTTTTCAGAGACAAATGCTAGTATTTTTTTTCTATAGTTGTATAATTCTGCTAAGTCTAGTCTAGTGTCCTACTCGCATAGCTTATGATATTATGTAACATCTCTTTCTTTTGTCCTAACACAGCCCTATTGCATTGTCACTGGCATCACACATAATCTCAAAAGGGGTGGACCAATCGGGTGGCTACATGATGGGTGCTGAGGTTAAGGCTGCTTTGATCTTGTTGAAGGCCTCGAGGCAGGAGTCATCAAATCTGAATTCTCTATCTTTTTGCGGTAGCTCTGTGAGTGGTCTAGATATCTTCGAAAAATCCTTGATATATCTTCTATAGAATCCAATGTGCACGAAAAAACTTCTTATTCCTTTCACATTTGTGGATAGGGGCAGCTATGAGATGATGTCGATTTTAGATGGGTTCATCTCAATACCTTTGTCAGAAATAACATGGCTCAGGGCCACTCTTTGCTACACCATGAAATGACATTTCTCTCATTTAAGGACAAGATTAACCTCCTCACATCTGCACAATACTGATTTCAAATTCGTTAGACAATAGGAATGGGAGGCTCCATAGACTGAAAAATCATCCATCAATACCTCCATACTTTTATTGTCATAGCATCGAACAAATCGTTGATACGAAGAGTAATCTTTTCAAATCATCAAACATCGGACGTCGTTAAACATTGATTTTTCATCGACGACGAATGATCCATTGACATTGAACCTCTGATCTTCATTAATATCATACATATATCACTAGGTCAATAATTGTATGATGATGTTGTCTGTAATAGTTTGAGTGTGAATTGACAATTTTACCAAAAATTCTACGAATCTAATTAGATCTTGAAATTTATAAGGTACATTAATGTGATTGCATTTTTAGAATAGCGGGTGCAAATGCACATATAAAATCACATTTCAAAATGTCGAAAGATCACTTGGATAACAAGTATATAAATATCATTTACAAAAAAATGGTATCTTATGATTAAGCTAATATCGATACACCAAAGGATTTTCATGTTAGCTTACTTGGGGTGTGACTTTTTGAAATCCAACTATGAGGTAGACTCAGTCAATGAATTGAGAAATTATTGGATAATACTGACGTGTAATTGAGTATAATAAGTAATTAGATAACATTTTATAGGAAAATGATGAAATTAGAGAGAATAACGATTACATTAGAAAATATTATAAGCGCATTGGAAGCATGGTCATGACAAGAAAATTGATTTTAAAGGGGATGTGATATTAGTTACGAAACCATTTAGATGATTCGACACTAGGTCAAAATTTGAAGACAAATTTATTTTAAGGTGGTTAGAATGTAATATCAAGAAAAAAAACAACAACGGTTACACACGGGAATATAATTTCAAAATGGAGTTCTTGGCCAATAAATCTCATAACAATGGGATCTTATTACACCCCACCAAATAAAGAAATTAATTATCATTATTAACAATTAATTCTCTCTTGATTTCTCCTCCTTTCCTCTTTTACTCGTTCTTTTTCTTGGACGAGAAGGACAATTCCTTCTCCCTCTCACTACAACCATGAGAAGAAAAGGAAAAGGCTTCAATGCAGACGACTAGGCACAGGATCAAGGCGACAAAAGAGGAGGAAGAAGGAATTAAAATAAGGAGGAAGATGAAGGCACATGATCACATGCATTAATTTTTTTTTGTTCTATCTTGATGATATGGAATTTATGTCAATATGCGTATAGTGATTTTTAATTATCTTGATTGACATGCAATGAATTTGATTTTATCATTAAGAAAAATATAAAAATGGAATGTATATATATGTATATTATTCCTTAGCAATAAGCACAAATGTTAATTAGTATAGATTATTCAGTGATGAGTAGGATTAGTTGGATTAGATGTAAATGGATAACCAATAGGGATTTGAATGTTTGTTGTTGTAACCTAATAAGTTTAAATGAATCACATGCATTAATTCTTTTTTTGTTCTATCTTGATGATATGAAATTTATAGTTAATATGTGTATAGTGAGTTTTAATTATTTTGATTGAATTTGATTTTATCATTAAGAAAAATATAAGAATGGAATGTGTGGGTACACACACACACACACACACACACACACACATATATATATATATATATATATATATATATATATATATACATATGTATGTATGTATTCTTAGCAATAAGGACAAATGTTAACTAGTATAGATTATTTAGTGATGAGTAGGATTAGTTGGATTGGATGTAAAGGGTAACCGATAGGTATTAGTCTGTTTGTTGTTGTAACCTAATAAGTTTAACTGAATCACATGCATTAATTCTTTTTTGTTCTATCTTGATTATATGAATTTATTGTTAATATGCGTATAGTGATTTTTTATTATTTTGATTGACATGCAATTGAATTTGATTTTATCATTAAGAAAAATATAAGAATGTAAAGGGGTGTAACCGTTTCAATGAATAGTGGTGGGGTGTAATAAGATCCCATTGTTAACCAAATAAAGAAATAAATTATCATTATTAACAAGTGGCACAAAGTCACTTGGGATGACTCAAGTGATGAAGATAGTGAAGCTGAAGGAGTATCTTCAAAAAACAGAAGAGGAAGCTTTGCTGTGCCTCATGGCAAATGATGAAGGTACCAAAAGGAGCAAAAGGAACTTTTATGTTTTCTCTGCCTTCTTATCTCAAATAGAACCCAAAACTATAGATGATGCTCTAAAGGATCCAAATTGGATAAATACCATGCATGAGGAGCTAAACAACTTTGAGAGAAATCAAGTTTGGCATTTGGTAAAGAGATCTAAGGATCATCCCATAGTTGGAACAAAATGGGTATTTAGAAACAAACTAGATGAAACTGGAATTATTGTGAGAAACAAGGCTAGACTTGTTGCAAAAGGTTACTCTCAAGTTGAACGGATTGACTTTGATGAGATTTTTGCACCAGTTGCTCGTTTAGAAGCATTTGTTTGCTTCAAAAATTTCAAATTATTTCAAATGGATGTGAAGTCAGCCTTTCTAAATGGATATATAAAAGAGGAAGTTTATGTTGAACAACCTCCAAGTTTTGAGATCTCAAAACACCTAGATCATGTATTTAAGCTCTCTAAGGCACTATATGAGTTAAAGCAATCTCCTAGATCTTGGTATGAGAGATTGAGCTCATTTCTCCTTGAAAATCAGTTTTCAAAAGGAAAGGTAGACACAATTCTATTCATGAAGCATCTTGAGAATGATATATTAGTTGTGCACATATATGTGGATGACATTATCTATGAATCCACAAATTTCCAAATGTGTAAAGAATTTGAGACTCTCATGCACAAAGAATTTGAGATGAGTCTAGCAGGAGAGTTAACATACTTTCTTGGTTTCCAAGAAAAATAATCTAAGGATGAGATTTTTCTAAACCAAGGAAAGTACACAAATGAGCTTCGTAAGAGATTTGGAATGGATGATTGCAAGCACAGCTCCACTCCCATGAGTACTCTTGCTAAACTTGATGGTGATGAAAAAGGCAAGAGTGTAGATCAGAAATTATATAGAGGTATGATTGAGAGTCTCCTATACTTAACTGCCTCTAGACCAGACATCATGTTCAGTGTATGTCTATCTGCTAGATTTCAAGCCAATCCTGAGGAATCTCATTTAGTGGCCACCAATAGAATTCTGAAATATCTTAAGAACACTCAAAATTTAGGATTATGGTATGATAGAAATTATCTATTTGACCTTCATGCCTACATTGATTCAGACTTTGGTGGATGTAGAGTAGATAGAAAAAGTACTAGTGTCATGTGTTGTTTCCTTAGTAGCTCATTAATATCTTGGGCTAGCAAGAATCAAAATTCAATTGCTCTTTCCACAACTAAAGTTGAATACATAGCTGCTGGAAGTTGTTGTGCACAATTATTGTGGATGAAACAACTTCTAGACCATGGCATAACATGTGAAACTATGTCATTAAAGTGTGATAATACCAGTGCAATAGAAATGACTAAGAATCCTGTGAAGCATTACAGAACTAAGCACATTGACTTAAGATATCACTTCATTTAAGAAACATGTATCACTCAAAACCATCTCTATAGAACATGTCCCAACTGAGAAATAACTAGTTGATATATTTAAAAAAACCCTTGGGAGGAGAAAGGTTTAATATGTTAAAGAGAGAAATCGGGATATTGGATCTTGGAGTTTAATGAACAACTCAGCTTATTGGTGACTTGTCTAAGCAAGTATCACTGATTAATAGAGCTGTAAATTAATTGTGTTGCACAACACATACATGATATTCATCTATTGTTTCTCATTCTTTATTTATTTTTATCCACTCATAGATGTCCACCCTAAAGTGATCTATAGAGAATCTCGTGTAGTGAATGATAAGTTGTTAAGTGTCAGAGACTTCGGACGTCCACTCCTTATATTTCGAGCATCCAAAATATTGTTGATATCTAGTGATCCCGAGCATTGGGCGCCCATTGTTAATCTTCAGCGACCATTATAAGTAATCTACCAAGGTTCGGTCGACCACTCTATAAACTAAGGGCATCCTATGTTTTGAAAATCTTAATGACATTTTGAAGTTCGAACGTTCGTTTTTCATACTTAGGACGACCGAAGTTGAATCCTGACTCAAGTCAAGTTCGAACCTAAGGCATCCACCAATATCATATGACGACCACTGTGACTACGCCACAAAATCCCTACTATTTCGGTGGACCTATAATCCCTTATGGGTGATCGATGTTGTGAACACTATATAAAGTGGGTTACCCTTAATCGTCTTCATCTTTAGAATATTCTTAAAGGGCGACCTTTCGTGTTGTTCCGCCACTTTCACTTCAAGCTATTTTCAGACTTCCTATGTTCTTCATCATCCTAAAATTGATCAAGATCTTCCCAAGCAAGGTTCAAAACAACTAGGTAAACCCAAAAACATCATCTTTATACTTTATCAACCTAATTTTTTAGGTTTTACTCATTGAGTCTTAACCAAGTCAATATCGTATTGTGAATGTGTGTTTTTTTACAGGATCGAATCATTTTTTATTTCTTTCCTAATACTTTTAGTACTCTAAGTCGTTCCTACACTGGCTCTTTTCGATCTCAAGCTTCGTTCATAACTTCTGTTCGATTCTAAGCATTCGTCGATTAACATTAAAGTACTTTTTTTTCTCTCCCAATCACATCATGTCTCCTATCAAGAAAGGGACTTAGAAACAATCCTTAAAATGGAAACAAAGAGAGGAGTCATCTTCACAACCCCCCTATTCCACAACCCCAAAAGAGAGTCGAGAGAGAAGACATTTCTACTGAAGCACTAGAACCTCTTCCTGATAAAGTCGAGTCATCTAAGACATACAAAACTCCTCAATCACTTGAAACACCTTTCTATCGCCCTAACTTCATTAGTGAGTCTGTTCTGATTCAATATCAAATTCTCTATAATGAAGAACGACTGATTGAACCACAATATTCTATGGGAAAGTCTTCAACTTCCCGGTCTTAAAGAAACTTTTGAATAATGTGACTAACTCAAATTACTTGACCTTGATGAACTAGTTTATCCTCATGTTGTTAAACACTTCTATGCAAACTTTACCTATTGTGCCACCCATCTAGAAATAAAATCCTATTTTCAAGGTAGACAAGTTTCCATAACCAAATCTAAGTTAAATGAGATCCTTGACACTCCTGGCTTTACTCATATAAATCTAGCTGTAATGCACTAGTCTCACACTTTCTACACTCAAAATCAAGTTGCACTAGTTGTGAGTGGAGGAAAAGTCGACACTTTTGTCCAAGGATCCTTTCACAAGTACCTCAGACCCAACATGAAAGTCATTCATCATATAATTACTCATGTATTGCTTCCCAGAGCTAGTCATTATACAAGAGTAAATCTCCTTGATTTAATTGTTGTTGCTCACCTTGTTGATCTTGCAGCCCCTCGAATTTCCCTAGGAAATCTTCTCATGTACCAGCTCATCAAAACCAAACAAAAAGTTCATTCTAAATGGATTAAGGGTGCACGTCTCTATTTCGGCAATCTCATTACCTTTTTGATCTGAAAAACCTATCGAACAACTAGATTCTCTGACCGAGAAGATGTCCTTCACCCACTCGCATTGATAAAATATCCTATTCCACCTTAACTAGAAAATGACTAATTCAGGACACCCCTCAGCCTAGTGAGATCCCTCCTGAATCTGCATATAAGGATATTGTGAATCAAAAAGTTGAGTACACTATGATCATCTCTCCAGCTACAATCCCCGTGATAACTCCTAATGAAATCAGGACACCTTCTGCAGCTGCTGCCTCCTCATCCTCCACATGGCCCCTAAGTTGAGAAAATTGGGTTTCACTGTGCAGCAAAGTGGACACCATGTCAACCCAACTCAGCACCATGTCAACCCAACTAAGTCAAGCTCTCAAATTGTTACAGAACATCAGTGTCCAACAAAGTTAATTTAGTGATCTAAGCAAAGATGTTGCTATTCACCATAACCAATCCAGCGGCCATTGGCGCCAAGTGGAAGGCTTCATGAGGGCAGCAAGGTATGAGCCTTTTGAAACTCAAATTCCCCCTTCTAATGATTACAAAGGGGGAGAAAGAAATCAGAGGAGTGATCAAGAAAGAGAAGAGGGAGATGGACAAGGAAACGAGAATGCTAGAGAAGAAGATGTTGATCTTCATAGAGCTGGAGTTGGCCAAGAGAAAAGTAATCATGGAGAAGAAGAAGAAACTGGCCAAGTCATTACTGAAGTAGAAACTGGTCAAAACACTGCTGAAGTAGCAGTTGTTAGAGATGACCAAGAAGAAGAAGAAATAACGGTTAAAGTGGACGATGAATATCAAGAGTAGTTTGCAAAGCATGGAATTGGCATCAGTAGTCTGTTAACAAAAGTAGTAAATAACATAATAAGAGATACTGTTGTCAAATAATTGAAAGAAGATCTTCGCACTAAAGAGACCAAAAATGTACCTAAAGAAGCAACTGAGAGCAAGAATCAAAGCATTTCTGCTTCAACACCTCCTCTTCCTGAAAATAAGTTTGGGAAAAGCATCAAAAGGAGAATAAGGACAAAAATAAATAGATAGATAGCTCCTTATTGTAGACAAAATTTGTGTGTATGTACTTATCTAACTAAAACATTCTGAAATTTGAATGATATTGATGTATGATACTTTGTAATTGAGAAATGTAATGATTATGTTTTTTTAATCTGTTATGCAACGATATTTTCTGAAGTGTGATTTTCAGTGATAACTGTTAAAACGAAATGAATAATGTTCCTTGTTGATAACGCCTTGAATCTGATATTAACCCAGTGGAAACCCATATGACGCCAACGCATCATAGCTGCTCGAATAATTGGGATGGCGAAGCCGCCCATCCCATACAGGGGTCTTGTGTAGGGCTTATGTTTCCTATTTTGTATTGGAAGTCCATATATAAACTACCTAGGGTTTGGGTTATTCTGTATCTTGTATCATTTGTTATTTTTCCACATCAAAGAAACAACTCTTGCTGCCGCCCGAGGACGTAGCCCAATTAAGGGTGAACCCTGTAAATCCGTGTGTCTTCTTTGTGTTGATCTCTCTCTCTCTCGCCTATTTTTCATAAAATTCCTTAAATAAATATTAGAAAAATGCATGTCTAAGGGGGAGAAATGTTTATAAATTGGAGATATATGATTTAAGGGGAGCAAATTTGGTTAGTTGATTTTTTTGTGATTTTTCTATTAAACTAACCCTAAGTCACTCCTCAGTAATTTGTAATCATCAAAAAGGGGAAGATTATTGAATCTAGGATCCCGAGATTGTTTAGATGATCACAAATTGATGAGGACACTTAGTTTGTACTAATAATTTTTTGATTTGATGTGACGAAAACATGATTTTTATTTCAGTTAGAAATAGGTCGACCAAAGCCGAGGAACTGATGACCCAAGTAGAGAGGAGTGAAGAAAAATCCTAAGTATGGAGCGGTCGCCCTAAGGATTTGAAGAGGTTGACCAAAGTAAGGAGCAAAGACTAAAGATATGAAGCTAAGTACTGAACGGTCGACCAAAGATGAAGATTGGACGACCAAAGATACACTTGAGCAGAAAAGGTCGTCTGGTGTGTATGAGTGAAAAGAAGCGGGTGATCGAAGGTTCGAAGTCAATAGTATAGAGGATGAAGGATCAGGCTCTCCAAGGTTGACTGGACGTCCTTTGAAGAGGTTAGGTAAAGTTGTTTTGAGGTAACAGAAAGAGAGGTCGTCCGAAGACTTCAAATAAAAACAATGGACAACCAAAGCACTCTAAATGAAGAGTAAAGGGCGTCCGAAGTGATCAGTGAAGAATCAGCGGACGACTGAAGGAGTATGAAGTAAAGTATCAAAGAAATAGTGCTAATCCAAGGTTTTCGGAGTAGAAGAGGTGGATGACCAAACTACGTAGAAGAAAAGTGAACAACCAAACTATATCATTTATTTGATGATGAGACATTGTTATTAATCATGATGTTTAGACTTTCGCTTAAAAAATGTTATTTTTTTAGTTTTCACTAATGTGTATTATTTGTTGACCTATCATGGAAGAGTTTTAGCCAAAATATAGGCATCATGTAGCATATTCAGAAGTCAATCTTGCCATGTGGTGATGCTGCTTTCGGGGACGTTACAACTCTAGTATTCATAAACGATCATGCTTCATTTAGCTCGAGACAAAATTATTAAGAAAAAAACTTAAAAAATTATGATGCCTTGAATTTTAACTCAATATGACCCTTATGTAATATAGTCTCTTGAATAATTGGAATGATAAGCCGCGCAGGATCTAGATGGCACCAAGAGGGGGGTGAATTGGTGTATTAAAACTTTTACTCTAAACTATGTTTATGCAGCGGAAATTATTAGATTGAAAACAAGCAAACAAATACACAAAAGGAAACAAAACACAAATGAGTTTGTTGACGAGGTTCGACTGAACTCCTGATCTACGTTCCTGATAAGTGTGATAAATGCATACCTATAGTCAGCCTGAGTCACCTATTTCATAGCATTATCATATGATTCAAGTTATATTTTATATCAATTCCTCAAAGAATTACTATCTACTTAAAGTCAGACGATTCTTGCAGGATTTCGAAGGGTTGGAGAGCTCAACCGACTTCAAGATGAGTTTAGAAGGTTTAGAAGGAGGTTCAACCAACAATAGAAAGCATGAGGTCGTAGCCATTCATCTCCAAACCGTAGCCTTCATCTTCAAACCGTAGCCAACAAGGGTCCAACCGTAGTCACGCACTGCCAGTTCATTACGGGATCGTAGCCAAAACTTGGAGAACCGTAGCGGTCAACTACGTAACCGTAGCCAGACATTGTTCGTCAATTCAAACCAAGATGATTGCATATTCACGGGCCGTTACAGGGCGTATCACGACCGTAGTGCACCGTCTCACGGCCGTAGCGCATCTTCACAGGCCGTAGCGTCTTTTCACGGCCGTAGCGCATTTTCTTCACCAGCTGTAACAGCTCTTCACGGGCCATAACAAGCCTTCTCACGGCCGTAGCGCACTTCTCACGACCGTATCGCCTCTTGAAGACCGTAGTGCTTTCTCCATCACGGCCGTAACAAGCCCCATCACGATCGTGAAAAAGCAGTATAAAAAGGGAGTTTTAGGGTTTGAAAGGGGTTCGCTTGGCAGCCAATTTTCAGAGTTGAGGCCCCTTTGGGACAGATTTTGGGGCTCCATGGTGACACTTTAGAGGCTTCATTCTAGGGTTTTAATTCTTGTAATGAGGTATGTTAGTTTGTAGTGTTCTAAACTTAAATTTGTGTAATGTTTAAGGTATGAACTTTGGATTTTTAGTTTAATGACATTTTCTTCTCTTATTTCTCTCCCTCTTCTCTCTCTTGTCATGCATAGCTAGTTCCACTTGTTTTAGGGCTAGATGATGTTTAGAATTTAAGTACTTTTAGAATGGTGATTATGCATGCTTCTGAATCTTTCATTTGGTGAATGTGATGCTAAACTTTTATGATAGTAGCTAACTCATT
>LTAE01008441.1:3483-20573 GCA_001647135.1 Pontederia paniculata | reverse complement strand
ATAGTGGGAGTGTCGAAGATACATGACCACGAAGGTCAAGTGGGAGATGTTAATATATGATCTTGTGGTCATCTTTGAACGAGCAACTCTTGCTCGTTGGAGTGGAGCCGGAAGACGTGCTCCACGCTCCCGGAACTCGCGGGACGACGCGAGCGTGATGGGAGGCCGCGGAAGACGTGGCAACGGCGCGTGAAGGGCGGACGTCAGTGGAGCAGAAAAGCGCCTATTTATAGAGCTCGAGGACGAGCGGAAATGGCCACTGAACGGGAGCCCCAATCGAATTCAGACCCTTCAAAACTCTTCATGCATGAAGGTAAAACTATTGAGATTTGAAATTTATCAACCATTACACAACCAACACTGAATCCTTCATCCAATCTACTTTTCTTCATCTTAGGGATAGAAGAATAAGCATGACAAAATTAAAAATGTCAAACAACCATGCCATGTTAGCTAAAGAGAGAAAAAGTCTAAAGAACTGACTAGAAAGTTCATAAGCTTTGCAAATTACCTTCTTATCAAGCAATAGAATGGCTGCTCCATAATTTTTTTGTGGAACCATATCAAGCAGCGGAATGGCTGCTCCATCCTTTTATGCATTGCCCCTTGAATCTTGGTATCCCAGGAACAAATCATTCAAAGAGTTGGATTACTTCAAACTTCAAAATCATGTTTGTTCTCAATTGATCATGATTGATCATCTTCAGTTGTTAAAACTGTATCTAGCAGCTAACTCTCTTTCTTCTCCTTACCCTCCTTTTCTCTGAGAAGCTCCAGCCACAAGTTAGAAATCCACATGATGCTTACCAAGATTGCCGTGTTAACCACAACAATCCACGAGACAGAAATCCATATTGGAATTGCATTGCTAGCCTTGCCACTCAAATGGTATGCAGTCATCTGGTAGGCAAAAATTGGTCCGGCAAAGGCCCTCATGACAGTATATAAAGCATAAAATGGAGGGGACATGACCCTGTAAATTTTCTCTGCAAGGAGAGATTCCGCTTTCTTCATCCCAGCCAGTGTCCATATGTTCTGGCAAGCGCTAGTCACTTCCGCAAGCACCAAAAGAACCAGGAGAGCAAATGCACCATGATCAGCAAGATAACGGCAGGTCACAAACACAAAGAGTGTAGCAAGGTGGTGAGCAATGAAGAGGAAGTCCCCGGGCAGGAAGATTAAGTAGTGCAGTAGATCAACCGTGAAGTAGGCGATGCTGAAGTCCAGGACAAGGTTCTGGAAGTTGGTGTTTTGTGACGCAAATCCTCGAACAGGTTGGTCGAGAATGGCGGCGAGGGCCAAGAACACCACCGGCGATCCATGGAACAAAGAGATGAAACAACTCGACGCTCCAGACCGATGCTTCAGGCTCCAGTTGCGGAAAACTACGAAGTGCCCGATGAGATAAATAGCAGAGAACATGCCGAAGAGGTGAGGGAACAATGAGTAGTCCGGGATCGAAACCTCCATGATCAAGAGAAAAGAAGTGGAATTTGGAAAGTGAAACAACACGAGGTGCAACAAAAAGTAGATTCTTTTCCCTTCCAAGTGGCAAAAAACCAGAGCTTGTTCGATCAAACCAATGCGGAAAAGATGAAGAAACAACAAAAGTGATCAAAACCTAATCTTTTTTTTTCTTCTTCCACTAATCCACCAAATCGCCACGAGAACAAGTTTTGAGCGATCAATCCGATGCGACAAACTGTCGCCGATCTCTACACTAACAAAAATACCTCCTTTGCTTTCCCTCTCCACAAAGGAAACCGAAGGTAGAGCTTCTCCAAAAAGGCGAGGGCTTTCTGATTCAAATAGCTTAGAAATCCACAGAAAACCTCGTATCCGCACGAAAATTTGCAATTTGCGCCAAGAATCCGAAATCGAAATCCTCCGAAGGAACAGGACGGCGGAGAGGTACCTGCGCCACCCGAACGTTAGGGTTCCAAAAGTTCCCCGATCACGGAAACGAGCAATAAATTTCCAACCACACCAAAAGAGTACGATTCCTCTCCTCTTTTATTTCCTCCGTCTCTGTTCTGCTTCACCAGCTCTGTTTCGTAGCCGTTTGAGAAGCCCAAGGCGAAGAGAAATATTTGCCGCACGGAGTTTTATAGGGCGAAATTATTGCAGGGCGTTACGTTTCGGGAGTTATTTAGTTTAAAGATTTGTTTTCTCGATAGGATATTTAGTTTTAAGATTTGAGCCTATGACGTGGATTTAAAGATTTAAATTAGTTTTAGGTTTACTTTATAAGAAAATTATTTTTTTAAAAAAATAATATGTTTAATATATGATTTGAAGTTATGACGAAAATAAGTTTATGTGAGATTTATTTAGAAAAAAGTAATGCATGTTTCTATAGTTTTACCTTCTTTTTCGTGAACGAAAATTTATTGTTTTGCCTACCAATAAATATGAGGTTACCAAATATTAAAAATAATAAAATTATTTTTCAAATAATATTTTTTCATCGTTTGGGTGGTAACTGGAGGGATGGTTTTTATTGCTATTAATTACCAATGCGAATCCGGATATATTATAATTTGTTGTGTATTTTATTTTCTCAAAATGAATTAATTAGATACTAATAATTCTATCTCATAATTCTATCTCCGTGGATTGTAAAAAAAGTGTTGTTTGCATAGGTGTTGGCATATCACGTAGAATATAGTTTTTTTGAGCTATTATTTTCTTTGAAACATATTATCAACCTTTCTATCTAAAATTTTATTTAATTTTTAGATGATGCAAGAGATATATATTAAATTAGTCTCATATAATAAGTTGAGTATATATTTGAATATATACGGAACTCATCAAGACATATTTTAAAATTATACGGATCAAAATTCAAAGTGAATAATATTTTGATGGATTAAAACATTACATTTGATATTAGAATTTTTTTTGGACATATCGTGTTTTAAAATCGTACTGACCAAAGTACAAAGCGAACAATTTTTTGATGGACTAAAATATTACACGTCACATTGCACATTTGACTTTAATATTTCAAAATTTATGCTTTTTTTATCAACATAAACAAGATATTTTAAATTGATTGTTTTTTTATTATTAGAAAAAAGACAAATATATTAATCATTATGTGATGACAAAATAATTATCTCTAACGCATATAATAATGTCTCTAATGATTATACATTTGCATCATATTAATTAGTGTAATAATTAATATTTATCAAATATTTTTATATTAAAATCATTAATAAAATCATCAACTGCCATTAATTAATTATTAACTATTTATTATTCGTTAGTCAATTCATTATTAAATTAGAAATCGCTAGCATTGCAAATATACTTGGACGAGAAAAAGCGAGGTAATGGAATATGCTCTTGATCCAAACTTTATTCACATTTATATATCACGGCATGGAGAATAATATTCTTTTGGGCTAAAGAATAATATTCACCAGGATTCTGTATCCAATGTTTAGTGCATGAGCATATTCTTCCCGATGCTTGTAAGGAAGAATCATGTGTTAACTTCGGCTTATTTATGAGGGAACTTTGCAACTTGACAATTTCCCTTCGTTTGTTAAGTTCAATCAAAATTCAATATATAAAAGGAGTTTGATCAAAACTTATCCATCCAGGAGTAGCTGATGAGTAATGCTTTAATAATTTTGCCTGATATGTATGATTGAATTGTTTGCTTGTATGATGATGGCAGCTTGGCGTACAAGCATGTAATGCTTGAGAATATTATTATGTACTAGGTAAAGAGTTCAATTGATGAAGCTTCGGTAAAAGAGGGTCATAAAATTGAATCTTATTCAATTCAACATATTGGACAAACAAGCTAAATCAAAATTTAAATCTCAAAATTCTTATCTGAACATATTTAGCTTATTTTTATTAGTTGAAACTAGCTTATTAAGTTAATATCATTGTTGTTAGTAGGGGTGTTCACCGGGTCGGATCGACCCGATGAACCCGACGATCCGAACCGACCCAGATCGTTGGTCGGGTTGGACCCGAACCGATCCGACCATAATCCGATCACCAATGAATCGAGTACGGATTTCAATTTTTCGAACCCGATCAACCCGATCCAATCCGATGACCCGAACTTTTATATATTTTTTATTAAATTTAAACCGATTTGTTTCTTAAATAAGAATTTTATATTACTTTAAAATAAAATATATTACAAATTTATACTTTATATTATTTAAATCATTATAAAACATTGAAAAAAATATGTTTCTTTATTTTTTAAAATATAATTGATGTTAAGTATTCTAAAAAAATAATTAAAAATATATGAAAAAATTCAATCGGATAAACCGATGACCCGATCCGATCCAACCCGACCTAATGAAGGTCGGGTTGGATCGGATTCGATGACTATTTTGTCATCAATCCAACCCAAACCCAACCCGAATAAAATCAATCAGGTTGGATCGGATTTGGGTTCAGGTCGGGTCAAACCCGATCCGTGAACACCCCTAGTTGTTAGAACCGAATCCGACGATCCTGATTCAATCATCGATCAGTTATTTTAATCATCCTAAATCAGTCATAAGTTTAAACTAGATCAATCAAAATTAGTCCAAAAAAAATCGATCAAACTGGAAGTAGTTAAAAATTTAATATAATATATTTTAACTAATGGTTCTCCTTATCTATGCCCATTACTTCATACTCATCTTCTTTATTTGATATTTATCTTTTACTTTTATCTCTGGGTCATGTGGGTTTTTTCCTCATTTTTTTAACCTCAAATCATATGAGCTACTTTATTTAAAAAAATATATAATGCATAAATCCAATTATAATAATTTCTAATTAAATACTTTTATTTAATATAATGCATAAATATATTATATCAAAAATTAAATAAAATATAATGACAATATTAAGTTCTAAATCATAATCATGATTCTATAAAATATTTTAAATGATAAAAATATCATCATAAATTAAACGTAATAACAAATAATTTGATTTTAATTATATTTTTATTGTCATTATTATATTAGAAAAGTATTATTATATGTCAATAAGATATCGATCCGATCAAACAATTCGATTGGTCCCGCAAGTCCAACCTGAACCAAACTTTGGTTAATATCTTATAAATATAACTTAAATTATTGAAGAGATGTATCTTCCACTATTGGGCAATATTTTGCTTTGCCATCGTAAATTAATGCCTGAGCCTAATCGATGAAGTCAATGCACTTATTTGATGCCAAAACAAGATGATGAAATCAGCGAGAAGTTATACACATTCACAAGCAGCCGCCAGTTGCAACCTACTAAAGTTCTGCTAACACAACTAAAGAAAATATGTTTACCAGCATTACATTATATTTCCATGATCACGATTCTAATAGAGCATGGCAATCTCAACCCAATCTCACACGAACATCACAAATGACCAAAAAAAAAAGATCAAACAAATAATTTTTTTACGTAGAGATTCACCACATTAACAGGAGAGTTGCCTCGGAACATTTTGACAGCAGAGCACCTAAAAACTGGTGTTTTAAGTTATAGGAGACAAAAAGAATATCCTGATGATGCTCAACTCCGTAACAAGTTGCAGGATAAATGAAACATGCGAACTTCCTGAAAACAATTCCATGCAAACTTGCTCAAACGAAAGATGCAAACTGCCTGATAACCAAAAGGGGTACAAGCCATAAGATAATGCAAATATCCTATTGGCAACATGGAGACCCTCTCTAACATGTCATTATCATCCAAGTGGAGATAGACTACCACAACAATTCTCAAATGATATAGACCAATTAGGAATGGAAGATGGATTCAGTCTGCATGCATCAGCTGAGATGGAAAAGTGCTAGGTTTCTTCTCCAAAGTTTGCTCCATTAGTTGTTGGTTCCTGATCCAGATGATGCATTGTACGGATCAAAGCTTGACGCTGTTGCTGTTGCTGGATTAGCCTGATATGTCATAGGATTGATTGGGGCACCAACATCCCCTGATGTCGGAGGTGCTAGAGTAGGGGGTCTAGGGAGACTAGTCAACATTGCTGCAGATGCTGTACCAGGAGGTAAAGCAACTTGTGGTGGCATAGTGGGAGGAGCTCCATATCCTGTCAATAAGAAAGCAAATGTTGCTTCTAAGTTGCTGAAAATATACTAACAACCACCAGTAAAATGAATAAACAGGAAAATGTGAAGTCTGCTCATGCAGCTCAAGCTGAAGAAATCAAGATTCCACAAGGTTTTCAACATTCAAGATTTTGTTTGCTCTTAATACAAACAGATGGCTACTATGCTGTGTAGTCACCCGTTCCTCTCTCCAAAAAAAAAAAAGAAAATTCAAGATTTTGCCACAAGGCAAAGCAGGTTGTTCCCTAGAAAGTCGGTTGCGCCCCAAGTTTTAAATAAGCATATTAGCATTTGTTTAATTCTAATCAAAATAATACTGCAATATTGAATTGCCCATTTTTCTAACATTGAGCTGGTATTTCTAGGTAGGTTTCTGATAAGATACCACTTGTATTAGTTAAAAGGACAGTGGGGGTAGTTATGTTCATGTTCTCCATTATTAGTTATGTTAGTAACTAATCATCCATGTTATAAATACATGGATGTTTCCATCATTGTGAGCAGCCTTTGAGAAGTTTATTATCATCCTTGTAATTGGAGTTTGGTCCACTCCACACGGACTATGGAGATTTGTCATCTCGAATGAACAAGTTATTAGTTGTAATAGTGTTTAAGATTCTTGCACTTTTACTACTAGTAACATTTATCTTAGCTTCATTTTTATAGTTTTTGTCATTTATGTTTCCAGCCTCTATCACTGGTATCAGAGCAGCAAAGATCCTTGCACAACTTTGTACCCCTTTGATATAATTTTCCAACAGTCTTCAGCATAGTTCTTCAAATGCAGATGCAACATAATTGGATTTAGGAGGGGTGTATTGATAAGATACCACTTGTGTTTCATGTTCTCCATTATTAATTATGTTATTTAGTTGTAGTAACTAATCATCCATGTTATAAATACATGGATGTTTCTATCATTGTGGGCAGCTTTTGAGAAATTTATTATCATCCTTGTAATTGGAATTTGGTCCACTCCACACGGACTATGGAGATTTGTCATCTCGAATGGACAAGTTATTAATTGTAATAGTGTTTAAGATTCTTGCACTTTTACTACTAGTAACATTTATCTTAGCTTCATTTTTATAGTTATTGTCATTTATGTTTCCAGCCTCTATCAGTTTATCTTAAGGTAGCTCCATGTTTGTGAACAGATAGGTCAACCTCAACCAGACAAAGTTCCATGTTTTTTTGAAGGGTTAAATATCCAAATTGGAAAAAGAAATGGAATTGACATGAATATACCAAGACATAAGAAATGACAGTCTTATCACTAAAGAATATGACAAACATTACATGAACCTAGAACATAGTTCCGACTAAGTGTTTATCTTTCTATTAGAAGCTTCTGTGTTTTATTTACTTACACGAGTACCATAACAAACTTTTAGAGTTAATAAGAATGTTTAGTACATTTTTTTTTGAGAAAATGATTAGTACATTTTAACTTAAGTTTCTTTAAAAATTAATCTACCAGCCTCAAACTTCAAATGAAAACTGTATTTCCATGACTGTAAATGTAATAAGCTGAAAGGCCATATTGGAAACAAGATAATATTATTTTTTGAAGGAAAAAGCAAAATAATATTTTTGTCTCATAAATATAAGCAATTTAGAAAAGCACGTGTTTGTGTACTTTAAAGGAATGAAATCAATACCAAGTATCAACCTGCTCCTAGATAAATTCGTTGGGACCTTGATTCATCTTGTTGAAGTCAAAGTTTGAGTCGCTAGTGCGACTTCTGTATCCCTTTAAAGAAATGGAAGCAATACCAAGAATCAACCAACTCCTAGAAATATTGGTCGGGACCTTGATTCATCTTTCAAGTCAAGAGTTTGAGCCACTCCTCAAAAAAAAAAAAGAGTTTCCCCTTATTTCTCTACCTATCTTTTATTGTACTAGGATTGTGAGTCTTCTTTTGTAACCCAAAAAAACAAAAATGAAAGCAGTCAATCAGATCATTAGGAATTTAGTCCCACAGGAAAATTTATAGAATCACAAACACGATTAGTGTATTAATGGAAATCCTAGTCTAAATTAAATCGCTAGATACAAGCATAATTGGCTTGCTCATCACACACTTCAATCCAACTGTTAGGAAGTAATCCCTTCTTGAAGTAGATATAAATACGAAAGAGCATAATCATTGTACCTAAATTTGTTAATGATAGATTAACAAACAAATGAGCTGCATAATTTTTTTTCTTGGTCATCAGATAAACAAGGATCCTTTACATTTCTGAGCTACAATTTGAATGTCTAAATACATAAGAAAAAAACCACTATCATACAGATGCACTTGAGTGAAAAGGTAAACATAAAAAATATAGAAGATTACAGGCCAAACATCAAGTCATAACTATTTGAAAATGATATTAATCGAGTACAACATGGTAGGAAAAACTAAAGTTTGGCAATTTATTTGAAATTAAAGAAAAAAAAACACGAGAAAAAAATAAAATCTACCTGGAGCAGCCATCATTGGGCGAGGTAAAACTGGGGGTCTAACACCTGGAATTAAGGGTGCACCAACAGGTGGTTGACCCCCTACTCCAATAGGCAACATAGGTGGAGGCATAACTGGAAGGCGAGGTCTCTGTGGGGCTCCCGGAAGAGTCATAAGATGTTGGTTAAATGTGGCACCAACTTGTTGCTGGAGCCCCAGATGTTCTTTAATTCTCTGATCAATTAAACTTTGAGTTTGTTGCTCCTCAAATTGTTGGTAGTAAGTACGGACATTTGCCTGACATTGACGTATAAAATAAGTGGATGACAAAGACAAAGCGGATAAAGAGACATAAATATGAGAAATCAAGTAAACCTTGTGCTTGTAACCAGCATTGTGTTGTTTTCTGACAGACGGCTGCAACATTAAGAATTTCCAGAAGCACAAAGAATTATCGTTATTTTTTTCATAATAATAGTAAAATATATACAAGGCTGCTGCAGACAAAGAACCTGAAGCTTATGTTAGTTTGAGCAAGCAATCAAGAACTGAATAATATACATTTTTATCACAATATATAATGGGAAGATTATTTAATGAATGATATGTTTATCTTTAGCTAAGATTAATGAATTGTATCGCTTTATTTACCTCAGGGGAATTTCACCACCTCAAAACAACTGAAGCATAAAGAATATGGAAGATTATTACTTCTCTGATCAAAGGCCTCAGGCCTGCAACTTATAGTAGACTAATCATGTGTTAAATTCTTATGCATGCATTTTAAGGCGGGCATGTAAAAAACATTTATAACATTTTTTGAGAGGGTAAATGATTTTTGCACATTCTTATTGCTGCATTACTACATTACATGAAGAGTGCAAAAAGTCAGTGGTTACTTTCCCTTCCCACTTCATTGCCAATCTTTTTGCTAGAATTACAACATTCACAACACAACATTACTACATTACAACGAATGTGATTTTTGCACATTCTTTTTGCTAGAATCTTTTTGAGTCCTTTGGATAAAAGGAATTACCTAACTCAAATATCGTAGCTACAATTTATATCTTAAATTGAAGAAGTGAGGCAACACCGTAACATAGAAAAAGAAACACACAGGATTTCAAGTTGCTTTCCGCTTTTCTTACAGAACATTTCGCTAATTCAAAGCAATACCATGTGAAATATAGCATACTTATCCCCCAAAAAATTATAGGATGCATATAGTGAAAAAAAACAATAATAAAGATAAGTGGTAGTGAAGACCAGTTGAGGATGAATTGAAAAGTAAAATGCATATATAAGGCATGCTATGATGGCAGAAACCAATTGCACAAAGCAATACTTTCAGTATTTTAACGCGTGTAACATGGGGAACTGCACTCGAGGAATTAGAAACTGCATCTTCCACTATAGTTCAGTAGCAATCTTTAATTAAAAAATTATACCTACTTTCTACACTGAAACTTTTTGTCCTCTGTAGAAGAACCCTAATAAGAATGCTTGTTATAAACAATGGTCTGTGTGTGTATTGCCTAGAAAAGAAGTGTGCACAAGTTAGATGCAACAGGTAATGTATAACTTGTTGGATCCAACTGCTCAGATGCATGCTACAGGCACATTGGACAATAAACAATAATAACACAAAAGCATTAAGAAAAAAAGTATAAGAGTTTGACATATTTGCATTCAGTTAAACCATAGCCCATATATAAATGCTTAAGAATCACAACGAAATGGAAATCAAATTTACCGAATCATGGGTCAGGTAGGTGTCACAGTAGTCACAGTAGTACCTGAGAATTCAGAAACAATGAATCACAGTTTGAGTAATGAATTGAAGATGCTTCAAGAAAAAAGATTCAAACTTACCGTGGCATTATGAATTATTCCCTTGATCGCTAGGAGAAAAATATCACAAGAGACAAGAGAAGAAGGAAGCCAACGAGAACAAGATGAAGAACCTGATTGTAGAGGGTATCTCCTGTATAAATGCAAAGGAAAAAAAACATTAATTTAAGCTGGTAGATACAAATAGGCAATCTAATGCTTTCAGTTGCAATTAAGACTGAGCAACTTCCTCTCAAAATGATCCAATCAATTCTCTATTAGTCTCACGAATCATATTTTTTTAGAAGCTGCAATGAATTATGCACATCTACCCAGCTGATAAAATCGTCAAACACTAACAAATAGAAGGAAAAGAAAACACTGTATCAGCACACTCACTCCAAAATACCAACATAAAAATTAGCAAATATCAGGAAAAAAATCATACTTTGTGTTTTTCTAATTAAAGAACAAGAAACAAGAGAAAAGGATGAAAACTAGGGTTCTACTTCTTCGTCGTCAGTAGTACCTCCTCTCCCAAGGAGATCGCGCGACATAAGAAGTAAAGTAACAGCGGGAGAAGTAAAGATGGTAACAAGAAAGAGAAGGCAAAGGAGAAGCGATCTATTAAACCTGGAAAGGAGATAGAAATCCTTGCTCCGGCCGGCAAATCTCCTCGTCGCCGTTCAAAACCCTACCAACGAAGCAAACGAGCAAAATAGTCGAGAAAAATAGAGAGAGAGAGAGAGAGAGAGAGAGAGAGAGAGAGAGAGATAAAAAACAAAATGAAAGGGCAAATTGAACCGGTTTGTTCCACTTATCACCCGGTCGAAGTCCGGCCCTATAAACCGGTCTATTGGTCGGTTCATAAGGTTAACCCTCTGCCTAAACCCGCCAAGACCTGCTGGTGCTAAAAACTGCGCCGTCACCGGCACCGGCACCGTCGCAGTATCCGGCGACTCCTCGTTACGATCCGCGTGGCCGACGGAGGGACAGAGGCCGACGTAGATCCCTCCGCCTTCTTTGTCCATGCCCTCCTCTTCCTGCTCGTACTCGAGGTAAAAATGGCATCTTTTTATTTTGTTCTTGATACCTATCTGTCTCCGTTCGTATTAGATTCTCAATCTGAATGTCACGAACTTGAGGATCCATTTTCTCTCCTACGGATGGATGAAAGTTGAAAAAGTGCTACAGATCAACGAAATGTTTGTTATTTCCAGTTTTTTTGTTGTCCTCTTCGTGCAAAATTTGTCTTTTTTTAGGTGATTGTGGAATATTTTCTTATGGTTGATCGAATGTGATTACTAATTTGATCGTGCTTCTTAAAGATGCAAGGACAATGTTGTATTTGTAGTTCTTATATGTGTGGTAAACTATTTTACCAGTTTAAATGACTCCTTATGTGATTGGATATGGTAAACCTATGAGACGAATTTTGTATAAAATCCGAAGAGTTTTTCTAATAATTTTGTCAGGATGTCTCTTGTTTCTTATTATATGGACCTTGTTAGACTTATTATATGGATTTGCAACAATTCTCAGTCAAAGAGCTGCAGCAATTTTCATTGATAGAATGCTTGTTCGTTCTGAAGGTCACGTTTCTTGAATTTTTTCTCTTCTAATTTCTGTTTGTCTTTTAAGCAGTTGCCCTGTGATTGATATTAAATATTGTATATGATTCCATAGAGATATTAAAAATCTTGCTAATATTTGTTTCAACTATTAGGTACTTCGGAGCAGTAGAAACTAGAAACAATTTAAAGAACTGGTGTTTCATATCTAGAAGGAACTCATTCAGGCAGATACATATGGCCAATGCCAATAGTGAAAAATCACGAGGGTCCCTGATTGTTCTAGAAGGACTAGATCGCAGTGGGAAGACATCGCAATCAACTAGGCTTCTCTCTTACTTAAAGGGCAAAGGTTTATCAGTGGAGTCTTGTAGATTTCCTGACAGAAGCACTTCTATCGGACAAACAATATCTTCATATCTAACAAATGAGTCAGAGTTAGATGACAAAGCAATACATTTGCTATTTAGCGCAAATCGTTGGGAAAAAAGGTAAAAATGTTTTGTTGAACTCAATATGCATCTTGTGATTATACATGTAATCTGCTTGCAGCCAATGTTTTCTTTGTGATATATATAATTCTATTTCTGCCATTGTTTCTCCTTGGAAAAGTTTTATTTGTTGTGTTAAAGCTGTTTTTTAGGAAGAAGGTGCCAAAGGTACTCCAAGATAAAAGAAAAAATATATATATATTTATATATAGAGAGAGAGAGAGTCAGAGACAGAGAAAAAGATAGAGAGGTTGTATTCTGTTCTTTAATGTTTCATTTTTCAAGTTCCTCATGTATATTGCAAACAGTAATTTTCTGTATTTAACAATGTAATTATAGTCATTATCCTCTTTCAAATCTAGTCATTCTCAAATCTATTATCAACACATTGAGGGAACAGCTGCAATGAAATGTTCTTTAACAGTGTGATGTGTTTGTTTCCTCTTTGGTGTTTCACATGGTTACTGATTTGCAGATTATCAATGGAGCAAAAGCTATTAAGTGGCACTTCCCTTATTGTTGATCGTTATTCCTATTCTGGCGTAGCATTTTCTGCTGCTAAAGGGCTTGATGTAGAATGGTGTAAGGTTAGTTAGGCAGGCTTCATCATTTGTGTCATTCATTTGGTTTTTAACTAGGATTCAACTCTTTCAAAAATGCAGGCTCCTGACGTGGGTTTGATAGCTCCAGATTTGGTCTTATTTCTTGATATATCACCAGAGGTATACTCAAATTATGTCATTTTGACTCAAATTTGAATTCATCATTAGTGAAATTGGCACTAAGAAAGATCTTTCAATGTTTGGTAAGAATAAAGTCTTCCAATCTTATTTGTCGTTTTTACATCTTCTTGAGAAAATGTATGTTGCGTTTTAATTTCGAAGACTCTGAATGCATATTTGTCATTAGTGCAAAAACCATGTACTCATTATAGTGTCTACTCACATTGATTTCTTGTCGTACACATTTCTAATTGAAAAGATGTGGGGGCAAACTTTCATGTTTGGTTATCCAGTTGACTGTAAACTTGATTCTTTTTTCACGTAGCTCAAACTAAGGCACTTTATACAATGTGAAGGTTACTGTCTAACAATGATATATATGGTAGACTTGTTTTTTAGGAGAATATATATGTTGAACTTCAAATTAACATCACCAAATTCTTGAGTTTTGTTTATTTAAAGCCAGGAATGTTAGAATCTTTCAGGGTTTTTGCTAAGTTAAAGCCAGGAATTTTAGATTTTGATGACTGCTTAGTATCTTACGGCTAAATTCTATTATCATAATTTACTGTGCATTGGCCTGTACTCAGAAAGCTGCAGAAAGGGGAGGATATGGCAATGAAAGATATGAGAAATTGGAGTTTCAAAAGAAAGTTGCACAGCATTATCATGCACTTTTTGATGATTCATGGAAGGTATACTTGAATTCGTAACTGCACGTTTCCTTTTACTGCAATCATATTTTGGAAGTCACATTTCCTATGTTGCAAAATAGTAAGATTTTATGTGTTACCTCATCAATTTCAAAGCCCTTAACTAAAGCTCGGTTTGGGTCAAATTTTAGTTGTTTGACATTATCTTGCGCTGTTGCATTTCTTATTACTGCAATCATAATTTGTTATCTACATTATTTGTGCAGCAAAGTAGCAGTCAGATTTTATGTGTTACCTTGGCAATTTGAAAGCCTTCAACTAAAATTGTCTTGGGTCAATTCTTTATTGTTCGACATTATGATGTTCTGTTGTGGTTACTTTTATTCTATTTTAAGTATGTATATTTTAGTCTTTGGGTATTTTTGTTGCCCACACAATGTGCTACAGATTGAATGTGAAGAAGCTATGTGCTGAATAATATACCATGAAAATGATGATGGATACATTCTTTTCTTGAAGCTAGTTACATATCTTTATATTGCACTAATTTGTTCAAGTCGCAGGTTATTGATGGTTGCTTACCCCTGGAGGCTGTGGATCAACAGGTACAGGAACTCGCGCTGAATTGTGTTTTGACATGCCAAAAGGGCAAGCCACTTAAAAATCTGTGGTCAGCCTCTCATGTTGCAGAATAATCATTTTACCCCCAGAATTAATGTTGAGATGCTTGTGAACCATGGGATTTGAGTGGCCTTGCATTTTTCATATGGACACTTAATGCATTTGATAGATGCAAAGGAAAATGTAAAAGAAAAGAAACTGCAAATGTGAGCTAACAATAAAATGATGGTCTCTGTATCCATTAGATGTTAAGATGCTGGTAGTTGTTTTATGGCTTGTAGGACTAGAAACCCACATGATAATGTATTTAACTTTGCACATGCTTATGCAAAGGGATATTATCAAGTGATGTTTTTGGATCCATTTAATGTAATGAAGATTTATTATGTTTACTTTGTTTCATAATCTTATTAGGCAAAGTGTCATGAAGCTATGTAGCAAGATGTAGGAGAAAACTTTGTGGTTGCCCATCATTTAGAATGTGAACCTACTACCTAAAATTTTGATACTTCGGCTGTTTGGAGAAATTATTATTTAAAAATCATTCAACCATTGGAATTCAAAGCTGCACAAAACAAAGCAGACACTTAATTGTTTCCATCCTAAAGAAAATATAACAATGTATTATACACTTCGACGCCTTGATATTTCCTGTAATCATATTTTCTAATGGATGAAGGAAGTTAATCAAATGGAAAGGCAAGAAACAAAACAATAAAGCATCACCGAAACAAGAAAAAGAAAAGAAAAGGGTGAACAATAGAAGAAATATTGTTTACTTATTTTACAAATTATTAATATAGAAATGAACAGCTCTTTCTCAATTTAGAAACAAATAATTATCTCGTCAAATTGTCAGAGCAAGAACAATATGTCATCAATTCGAACCCCTCTTCCATAGGAAAAAAAGTCTACATACTGACGTAGACATCATATTTAGTGTAAAATATATATTTCTGCTAATTTGGATTGGTTGGGGTCTCCGGAAATATTAAGCTATAAGAAGGAATCACCAGTTATTTTTTAAAAATAAATTCCGTCAAATTCAGAAAATGGTAATATCGTGTGAATAATAGTGTTTATTTTGGATTAACAGTGTTGTTTATTTATAAGTAGAATTGTTTGTTGTTCATTGAGTGAATAATACAAAATGCATATTTAGAAGCTGTTTTGTTAGGCAATTATTGTTCTGGCTTAAAAATTTATTATTAAGAATATAAATATTGTTAAGTAATATTTATTGATTTAAGTTTTGAATATTATTGATAACATATCTAATTTAAAGTAAAAATTTAATCAAGTCTGGTTGACACATCTGCAGAGCTAGCTCTGGATTCTAGCCCTAGAGTCACTAATTTGGTCAGAGAAATTTCGTTATGCTCTTTATATCGACTCTAAATTAGTCAAGTGCTTAGACATCGAGGGTCTCGAGTAAGTATAAAAAAATTCTATATTTTTTATATTGACTTAAGCTTTTAGTATTATTGATAACATATCTAATTTAATAAATATATTAAATAATTTTTATTATTTTATAAGATAAGGGATGAGTCTATACTAATAGGATGGGAGAAAAAAAAGGCTATTGCCAAAATTTTAGCATATACATACTGCTCACTGTCCTCAATTATTTGCGTCAATTTTGGGACTCGTTTATTCACATTACCATTGCTATTTATGGGTGTATGTAAAACTTAAGAACCTAAAGAAGATATGTGGTCAAGGATTTTAATGAAGGCGAAACACTCTTTCATGTGTTTCGTCGTTAAACACTCATATGATTAATCATTTATTTTTAAATATATAGTTTAGATTAAAGAGGATAAAAAAAATAATTATATTATTTTAGTTAAGTGGTTTTAAGTTATTTTTAATCTAAATTATATATTTAAAAATAGATGGTTGATCATATTAGTATTTCAGTGAAACATAATGGAAGGGTGTTTCACCTCCATTAAACCCTAATTTAACCAAAAATATGGATATTTTAAACCTCAGTTATGGAATTGGGATAGTCTTTTAGAAGAAATACAATTATTCCGTTAAATTAGGGCCCTTAACAAAAAAAGCTGAACCAAACTAAAGAGTAAGTTTTGTTTTAATTAAATTATCGATCCTAATTTTTAAAATAATATTTCTGAATTCTACATTTTCTCACTCTTAATTAGATTCAGTATTATTATTATTGACTTAAGCTATTTGGGGTACTTGAACGTGAAAGTTATCAAATCGAATTTTAATATGTTAGTATAATTGGGTTGGCCATTAGTTTCTTAAATTATTTTACTGTCATTGAATATGAAATTAACTAAATGCCGAGATGATATTTTTTATGCAATTATATAAAAAAATTAAAACATTAAACCTGATTATAATTTTATAGTAATTAATAATTTTGAACTTTTTTTAATTATATAATATGATGAAAGTCGTATTATGAAAAACTATCATTTTAAATCAAAATCTAAACCCAAAAGAAAATATGTTGAATTTTGTAAGCAATATTTTATTCTTAAAAAATATCTAAAATTTATAAGTTAATTTTCTAGATGCAAAAATAATTATCCGAACATAATAATAATAATAATAATAATAATAATAATAATAATAATAATAATAATAATAATAATAATAATAATTGATTC
>LTAE01008439.1:6086-20580 GCA_001647135.1 Pontederia paniculata | reverse complement strand
TATATAGGGAAGAAGGAGGGTGCAGTGCATAGTTGCACTGCACCTGTGCAGTTCAACTTTTTCAACCGTCAGATGGTCATTAATCACTTGATGGACACGTAGACTACTTTTTTATAATTTTCTTTTTTTTAATAACTCTCAACAAACTACTTTTTTTTATAGTTTTCTCTCTACTTGAATTGTGCCCCCAACCGACCAACCCCATCTAATTTTGTTGTTGTCCTTCACCCGGATGCTCACCATTGCATGTTGTCCTGAAGGTCTCTGGACAATAAGCAAGCTAAAGACTGAAATTCCATATTTCATATTAAAATCTTATTACAATTTGGATACATTAACGACATTATTTACACTTATTTAGTTGCTTCAATAGTAACTGACAATATATGTATAAATTTGCAGTATTTAATTAAATCTTGAATAGAGTTTTGTTTTAAGACATTTACGAAGCATAATAACCATGTGAATACTTTCTGTTTGAATAACTTATATAGATGAAAAGTCAATCAAGAAACAAAATATTTACAATATATAATTTGATAAAAATCCAGGTAAAAAACTTTCAGATACAAAATTGTCATGCTATTAGGAGTATATTGTGTTGGCCTTTCAGATTCACATACAAAAAGGAAGCTCTGCTATCCTTAATATTGTTCTCATAACAAAAATATAAGAAGAATTAAGTACAAAACTATATGTTAACATATAAGTTGAATGAAGTTTGCAGCTCAACAAATGGCACAATGTTATCACTGACATGTTGAAAAACAAAAGAAAGCCCTGTTATCATCGGCACTTCATAGCCTGAGGAAGAAAACAAAATATAAGGAAAAAATATTGTATTGTACATAACACTTTCAGATTCAGAAGTTAAACATTTAAATACTTACATTTTCATGTTATAGATCCATCAATAGACAAAAATTCTTTACTTCAATGTTGTTTATTGTGTGTTATTAATTTGTTTCCCCTGTTATCACCAACAAAGATAAAGAAACTTATAAAACCATATCAATTGCATAAACAAGTTAACATAAGATGATAACAATATTTACCTTCGACAATGGACAAGTAGTTGCATTATGGCCCTTTTTCTTGCACAAGCTACATGTCTTTTTATGATTTTTAACTTGTGACATAGAGATCTCGATACTTGATTTTATCCTTTCCATTTTTCTAGGTCTTCCCTTAGATTTTATGCTAATTGGATCATGTATAACAAATTCAGGACCTTGAGGACTAACTTTTGAAGCTGCGAGAATATTAGTTTCACATGATTGTGCTGCATTAACATCCTCTACATTTTGAGTTGTACTTTCATCATCAATAACCATATTTTCTAATTGCTAAATCAAACTCAGTGACATTGAATAAACGGTACTTAAATGTTTACGTGAAAGAGAACTCATTCGACTAATTCTTGACAAATTAGAACTAACAATCCAAAGTTCTAAGGGAGTTATAGAATGATTTCCATCTCTAGAAGTGGATCCAATGTCACTAAGTACACGTGTCTTTGTATACCTAGCATCAATTGTCCAACGATGAAGAATATATTGTTCGGGCAAATTTATAACTCTTTTCTTCATAAAAATATGCAAGATATGCACACAAAAGGTTTCATCTTGCTCAAATTTTTTTGCAAGAACATGCCACTGAAATACCAAGATGGTTACTATACTCAACTATATACTTTCCTTTATCTTCATGTCCCATCAAATATACAGAATATGCAACTTTGTGGGCATCTTTAAAAAATTTTAGCAAAGAAGCCAATAACAAGTTTTAACTCCTCTTGGAATAGAGAAAATACTTTTTGAGTGTACACTGTCGCTGCATGTTCCTCTAAAAGATTATTAGAAATTATGGCAGCTTTTGAATTCAAAGTTTTGAAGTCCTCGCATTCCTTAGCCTCACGACGAGATTTAAGAGCTAGATCTTATTGAGATACAAATTCAGAAAGTGAAGTATTCTACATAACCATCAAAGAAGGCATTTATACTCTCCAATCTTTGTGTGGTACTCATACTTGCATAAAAAATATCTTTCAAGTATATAGGAACTCAATGTTGACGCTTGTTATACATAATTTCTAACCAATGCCCATCTGGGATGTTGTATTTTTTGCTTCATCAAAATCCATCTATCTTCAAATTCTTTGATGCTACTTGATTTCGCCACCCAATTATCATAGTCCTTTTCAAAGTTCTCTTGAGCACATAAATCATGTAAATTAGTCAAAGCATTTCTTTGAATGTGCCAAATGCAAAACCTATGTCGTGAATTCAGAAACACTTTTTGAATAGCATTGTCCATTGCAATATCTTTATCAGTGATAATAGTTTGAGGATATTTAAAATTCATGCATTCCAACCATGTATTAAATAACCAAGTAAATGTGTCCTCAGTTTCGTCGGCAAGTAATGCACAACCAAATAGAATTGATTGTTGTGATGATTAACTCTAGTGAATGGGGCAAATGGAGTTTTGACCTTATTGGTTCTATATGTGGTGTCAAAAATAACAACATCACTGAAAGCCATACAACTTTTTATTGATCTACCGTCTGCCCAAAATACACTTCTTGCAACATAATCTGTATCCAACTCCCATCTAAAAAAGAAACCTTCATCCTTATTTTGTTTCCCTCAAAAATAAGCAATTGTACTCATGCATTCTTGACCAATGTTATTTTTTTTTGTTGATTTCAAATGATCCATGCAAGCTTGAATCGTAACAAAATTTTCTCTAGTAAAATTGAGAATTTTAGCTATTTGTGATGGACCAACACCACATTCATGTAATGTTGTAATGAGTCTTTGAGAAGAAACTAATAACTTATTATGAGAACGTAATCTTGAGACATCTGATGGACCAATTAGGAAATGTGTGTGCTCTTCCTTAAATTCTTTTACTTCCCACTTTCCATCATTTCATAATCCAACTTTTAAGTAGGCATTACAATCATCTCTAATATCTCTTCTGCGTTTAACTATTTTTTCTGAATCTTTCTTTATATTCATATCATTGTGCCTTCTCTAGAACAAATACATTTTCTCCTATTGACTTCATTAATTTTTCTACACTTGTTAACATAAGACCTCCGCACAGAAAATCCTACTGATTTTGCATATAAATTGTAATAGTTGTATGCAGCATGATCAATGTCAAATGATAATCCAATAAATGGTTTACTGACTTCATTACCAATCTCATTATTTCCATCTCCAAATTGGATGTCTTGGCTAGCATTGTCTTCAATAATGTGCACATTGTTGTATTGCATTAAACATAAGGAAATAAAATATACTGAAATAATAACAAATAGCATCATAATATACCTTTGTTCTTTGAGATCTAGATCTTCATTGTAATGTTCTCGCATGTGTGGTTGATAATCATCCATAGAGTTGTTCATGTAGGTCAACAAAATTGATAAGTTGTTAACAAATAAAAATAAATTAGTGTTGTTGTCACATTTTTTTTGGAAAGCAAGCATAACAAGCAATTTTTTAGACATGAAGTATCAAATTTATTAAGAAAGCAATCTGACTCTTATGACCAACATAAACCAAATAATATAATAAAAATTTGAACTGATAAATGTGTAAAATAGAAAAAAAAAAGATTTGGTTCTGAGGCAAAACTTAAAAAGCAGGAAGAGAGGAAACCGAATGACTTCACGTCGGTCTCTCTCCTCGAGAGTAGCCGGAGAGGCGTTCTTCAAAATCTGGTGTTGAACGCCAAGAACAAGAAGAGAGGGAGAGAAAGAGGCAGCTAACAAAATCCGACCAGAAAGGTGAANATATATATATATATATATTTATATATATATATATATATATATATTTATATATATATATATATATATATGAATTGATCAGAAAAAACTTGGGTCACAGCAAAAGCTTCACTAGGAGGCAAAATATAATGCTTACCAATTTTTCGTTAAAAAAATGTTTGTCAATTTTACAATTGAGATTATGGAGTACTCTATTGTTTCTTAAAAGAAACATTCTAAAATAAATAACTTGTACAATGAGTCGAATAAAATAATACAATAATCTCTATACCAAATACATCACATTAGAATTATATATTTTTTTCTTAAAAGATATAATTTCTTCTTCAGTTTGTATATAACATATTATCCCGTGAAAAACATCGTTGACAAAAATTTTCTTGATCCAACAATACATAAACATACTTAAATAGCTAATTTATTTAAAAAAGCATTAAAAACTTAAATTGTAACGTCCCAAAAATGCGCCCCGTCACGTGGACGAATCGGTATTCGCCACGTGCTCGGAACGATCTCTGGGATGCTATGGGACAATTAATTTGACTTGACCATTGACCATCATGGTCAATGCATGAAAGAATAAAAACATAAGACTTGAATTTGATCGACATAGATAAAAATCAGCAGAAGACGAATAAGATCATGACACGAGTACAAATCAGCGGAAGGCATTGAACATTAATTAAAGGACGACATAATCCAAGACATAAACTTTAAACATACAATTTGTCCATAAAGGTCACTTGACATAAACTTGACATATTGCCCGAAGGCGATACATAGTCTTTACAACATGATAGAAAAGATAAAGACAACATAAAAATGACTCTAAGACATAGCTCATACTTAACCATGTGCATTAGCCATCATTAGCAGTGCCAGCATCACTTAAGCACATTTTTACTTCTAACCTACAGAATCCAGAAGGAGGGGACTTTTATCATGTTAGAGTATGTAAAGGCCGAAGAATAGGTCATCCATATATGCAAAACCTACATGACATGCATAAAAACATCATAACTAAACATGGTGCATAACATATGGTTTTAACCCAACTTAAGGTCAACATATGACCCTCATCTTTACTTTGCTTTAACTTCTTAGCCAATTATTCTCATGAACTTACTTTATTATCATGTTAGAGTATGTAAAGGCCGAAGAATAGGTCATCCATATATGCAAAACCTACATGACATGCATAAAAACATCATAACTAAACATGGTGCATAACATATGGTTTTAACCCAACTTAAGGTCAACATATGACCCTCATCTTTACTTTGCTTTAACTTCTTAGCCAATTATTCTCATGAACTTACTTTAAGTTTATCTTTGATCTTTACTTGTCTTCTTATCTTGTTTATGCATTATCATTATAATGCATCTTTGTTTCATGATAACTTTACTTTACTTAGAATTATCAATATAATGCACCATATGCTTAGCATTATCAATATAATGCCTCTTTAACCATGAACGTCATATTTGGCATTGTCTTTCAATGCATATAGCTCTTTTGGCTTAACTTTACCGTTTATGTCATTCTTCATCTTAAATCTTCTTATCATGTGACATTTTAGAAGTTAACCATCTAACTTCATATAAGCCGTCCTCATAGTCACATCTTCTCTTATTATCTATTTGTTTAAGGGTCTTAGACACACCAACTTGTTTAGGTTGATCAGACCAAGGATGCACTCTGCACCCCTCATGGTGCCCCACCTTTGGGCAAGGGAGACTCATACACCGGCTAAGGTGAAGCAATAATAATCTCCCGGGAAGCTCGCACACCATCTTTGGTGTCAAGTTCACCTTCCCATCTTATCTTTTAGGTGTGCTTAGACTTGTCTTATCCATCTTTTAATTACAATACATCAAGCAACATTACAAGCACACATGTTTCATCTTTTAAGTCCTAATTATGACTAAGCATGCATATCGTGTCTAGGTGTACACAATACTTCAATCAATAACGTGACTTTACGACTACGTACTTGCTTTCACCCTAACCATGAAGCGTGTGATAATACTTGACTTTAAGACCATTTAGCATTTTAGGGGTCATATAAAATAATGAAAGCTTAGGACATATTTAATATATTAAGATCCTTCATGTACGAGTGTGAAAAGCCCTAAAATGGTCAATTGTTTGGATATCGGATGACTAGAACGCAAATTCGGGAATCCTAAAAAATATCGGTCCGGTCATCCGAAACTCACTTTAGGTCGACCGAAACTATCAGTGCGATCGACCGAAACTCATTTCGATCGTCCAAAAATCCTGACGAAAGCTCTTATCATTTTGACTATAGAACCGGTCAACTGAATTGGGGTTTCGATCGATCGAAAATCATGTCGAGACATCGACATTGAACTCCCTCGATACCGGTCGACCGAATATGGGCCCCGATCGACCGAAAGTCCGTTTTAAGCCTTAGTTTGTCATAATTTTCTCCCAATGCATTTCTAAGTTATATTGGATCCTTTCTTTTAGTTTTTCACGTGAATTAGAACATAAAACAAAACATCACATAACAGACAATATCATACATCATTCAACTTGAATTTCATATCTACCCTAGTTCATACATGCATTTCTCCAAACATATAACATGCATCATTTGGGTTCTTGTCCTATGGCATGAAACCTAAGTCTCTTCCTAAATTCTTCCTCCTTCTCATGCACAATTGATCTCAATTGGACATTAAAACATATTAGAAGGAGAGGATCCCCATTTACATACCTCTTTGCTCAAATGTTTGCCCTAGTTCCTCTTTCTTCTTTTTACCTTGCTTCTTCTCCCTCTTGTCAGTTTTTTTAGTTGTTGCACCTCCCTCTTCTTCTTGCTCCAATAGTCCCTTGCTCCTCTCCTTCTTCCTCTATTGCAGCACCAAAGATGAGCTCCTAACTTCAGAATTTTGAGTCTTAGGCGGATCCATCAAAGACAGGAGAGAGATTGAGGTGTTATGAGTGTTTTATACCAAGGAGTTAGTGAGGTTGAGGGTCCAATGGGGTGTTGACAAGTGGCTTGGGGTTTACTTAACAAATTTCAGGTTATTACATAAACCATGGACCTATAATATGCAAAACTTAAGTTTAGTTCGACATAATAGCTTATTAAGCCACATCTATTAGGGCACATTAAGAATTTGAATCCTTAGGATTAAAAATCGGTCATGAACTGAACTGTATAAGTACGCAAGGCATAAAAACAAAATCCATATACATTAATGCACTACACATTATTTATTCCTATATTATATATATATATATATATATATATATATATATTCAAAATAAAATAACATGTCACTAACTAATTTAAGTTGCATTTATAATATATAATAACTACGTTGGCCTTATAAATCATCAAGGAGGCATAAACAAAGCATATTCAAATAAAAATGCCAAGTTTCTAAATTCGACATAACTTATTAAATAAGTCCAAACGAATTACACTCAAAGTAGACTAAATACCAGACAGGGACGAGAAAGCTGACGATCTAATATCTCTCACAAATTAAGATTAATTTTTTTAAGCTTTTAGCCCGTCATTAATTCTAACGAACTTTCAGCCTGTCAGAATTTTTGACGGAAAAAACATCAACAAAAACTTCTAACGATTTTGTCAGTCAGAAATACTGACGGGCAAAAGTCCGTTAGAATTTCTGGCGAACATTGGGTCCGTTAGAGAAATTTCTAACGGGCATCAATCTGTCAGAATTTCTGACGGGCTAAAACCCATTAGAAATTTTGATGGACAAACAGTCCATCAAATATTCTGATGGTTCCTCAGTTCGTTAGAATTTTTGACGGACTTCGAATTCATCAAAATTTATGAAGGACTTCGTGTCCATTAGAATTTACGACGAACTCATAGTTTGTCAAAAAATTTTATGGACTTTACGTCCGCCAAAAATTTTTGAGCACTAGTGACCCGTCTTCCCGTGCGTCTACAGAAAATCCATGTGAAGCTTTTTTTAATTTGTGAATAAAATTTTTGCCTCAAATTCCGCCATAAATAATAATAATAAAAATACTCTCCGCCCTCTTCCCCCCATGGCTTTGCCTTTCTTCTTCTTCTTTTTTAGTGCATGCATGTTCCCTCCATCTTCTCTATTCAACTCAAAAGGTATTTTTTTAATTTTTTTTACTAGTCGCACAAGGGTCATCGGCCCCTATGTGCGGCCTCGCGCAGGGACTCATCGGGCCACCTGCGCGGTCGCATAGGCGCCGATGATCCCTGCGCGGCCTTGTGCAAAGGCTCATCAAGCCCTGCGTGAGCTTGCGTAGTGGTTCACCAAGATGTTTTGAAGACTGATATTTTGTGGGATGTCAAGAACAATGTAGTTATGTGAAAAGCATTCAACACTCGGTGTTCGAAAAGATTGTCTTCTATATTATTTGATGCACGTGCATAACAAATTAGGCCTAATTGGATTAGCGATACTGTATGGATCGAATTAATTTCTAAATGGCACAATTAGGATTACAAAAATAAATGTGAAAAAAGTGAAAGTTAATTATGCATCTGATCATGGCACTTGTGTACATGCGGGTGATTACATTTCTAGAAGTACCACTGCCCAAAAAATGGTATGCTAAAATATTTTAATATGTTATGTTCAAATATTTTATTGTGAATTAATTGTTGATAAAATTTCATTAAGTAATTGGAGCGCGGTGAAAAATCGACAAAAGATGAAGTATTTTTTAGAACCCATCAGAAAGAAGATAAAAGTTGAGTTTTAGAATTTGCCAAGCCAACATATGTAAGATAATATTTAATTTAATATTTTATTTTAGCTAATTTTATTTATAATCATATTTTGAGAAGGATTTAAAACTAAACAAGTAGAGCATATCACTCAAGTTATACAGGAGGGAGGCACACCAAAATCAATTAAAGAACTTTGAAGGGAACATGTCGACACGAACAAAAGTCGTGTATACAATTTAGGATCATTTGTGACTTATGTTGACTTAGGATCAGTGCCTAAATCTATGTCAAACTATTCAAGTGAAGAACGACGAACAACTTAAGCAAATGGAACAATAGATGCAAGAACAAATATTTTCTTAACAACGAATGTAAATGCAGTTGGGACAAGCTCGACGAGCGCAACAAAGAGAAATGAAAAAAAAATAATAAAATAGATGATGAATAGGCAAACTAATGAAGTAACGATATGTAAAATAAATATTTGAGACGAAATTTGTAATATATTATAATTTTTATGAAAATAATTTTATAAACTATTATTTTTTTAATATAAAATTGTAATGGAATTCAAAATTTTTGACAAATTTTCTATTTGTCAGAATTTGTGATGGTAATTTCTGACGGAATTTAGATCTGTCACATATTTACAACAAACATTTTTCTGACGTACTAAATCCGTCAGAAATTTCGTCAAAAACTATGTTTGTGATCGGTTTTTTTAAAAAAATTGCCGCAAATTCGCAATTTTTTTTGTAGTGCCTTACCTATATCAATCCTTACAAAAAATAGAAGAAAAAAATATGCTTTTAAAAGAAACCCTAAAACAAACAAAATGTTAGTGAGTGTGTACATGTAGTCAGTTCCTAATTAACCAGTAAATTTAGTTTGCAATCTGTTAGCATAAAGACTTCATTTTCGTTCTTCACCCAAAATAAAAAAGCTTCATCTTCAGCTTCAGATTATATCTGAATAGCGTGAAGACAACACATAACTCTTATAATTATTCTAAAATTTGAAATATCAAGATAGCATGCTAACTAGACCAGAATGTTTTGAAGAATAAAGCCATATATCCAATATAATTATTTTCCCTTCCAAAACCGAAAATTTAATAACTGAAATGAAGATTGATTCTTCACGAAAAAGATAAAAGAAACGATGGTTGATGGGCTTACAAACCCCAAGTAAGGACAGCTAGAAGTTGGAGCCCATATAAAAGGAAGGATGGTTAGATGATGCCTATTGCCTTTCATTTTCCTCTGTGAAGAAGTGTGTATTTTCTTAGCATTATACTGATCAATTACTGAGTAACTAGGCTTTTTTCGTTGCTAAGTCTAATATTTTAACGATGGTTTAAAATTGTAAAAGAAACTTTTCTTCCAATTTACGAAGATTGATTACCTCCAATTCAAGAACGAATAAATTGGCTTGCAAACTTGACAATTCCCCATGCATGGTAGTCCGAATATTAGGAGAGAGATATAATCACGAGATTCGTAATGTTAACTCCTCTTAATTGTGTTAGACATAATAATATTAGCTAAAAGTAAATTGAAAAATGATTGTAATAAATTTGGTTATTTTTAACAAATATCTAAGAATGTGACTTTGTCGTAATCATTAGAAAATTATATCTATATCATAAAATATAGAATTTCAAATAAAAAATAAAATATATTTGGCAAAGGACTATCACCTCTTGATTTCTTAGGCTCGTTATTTGGATAGATAGACTCTTGTATATAAGAGCGGCCTTAAATAAAATGTCTTCATGAAGTAAATTAATTAGGCTGGATTCACTGAATTATCTAACACATGGGATAAAACTAAGCGGCTAATTTCCTTGCAATTACAGATAATTTAAGCTGCCATCGCATGCAATCTTTGGTTTTTCTTCTTTTAGAAACTCTCAATAGTTATGTAAACTAGAGCTGAAAGCAAGCCATAATTATGTTATGAATATGGTTGCAACTTGCAAGTCTACTTTTCAAAACGTACCATCTGATGGATTCGACCGAAACCATACAATTCTGGACCATCTCCAAATTGTTATTATTTGCAATTTCAGAGTTGGCCCTTTTATTAGATGCATAATTGATCTTGCCAAGAGTTGCTATAAATGACTTCAATAATTTCTTATCAATGTCATTTAAGGTGATAATTAAGTTCACTCGGTAAAGGTAGTCACATGCCCTCCTAAAAATATTTTAGTGGCCTCTTCATCACTCAAATCAAGCACTTGTTAGTGGAACATTTTCTTTTTGGTGAAACATATATTTATCTCTTATATAGAAAATTTATGTTACCCAGATCCAAATGTAGGCGTTATAAAATATTGAGGCTTAGGCATGTATAATACTTATTAGTAAAAAAAAAAGATGAACACTGTTCCTATTAGACATGCATGAACCATTAGAATTCTTTTTCTTTATGAGCATTTGATGTTTGAAGTTGTATTTAGTGTTACCCCACTTTTCCTTTTTTAATTTTATTATGATTATTTTTTATGGCAATTACAGTTGTATTCCTTATCTATATACGCATTTCATGTTTGTAATTTTATTTACTGTTACCCACTTTCCTTTTTTAATTGGTATCACAATTATTTGTTAGGGCAATTTCAGTTGTGCATGTGATGCTATTAAATGCTCACTATTAATAGCACTAAAATTTACGCGAAAAAGGGTATCTTATATTACAAGCACTAATTTTTTTTCTCAACTAGCATGATAACCTCTTCTAGATATGTTACCAAATCAATGAGATTCTATTAGTTTTCCTTCAACCAGTCTTATGTAGAAATAGAAGAAAAGTAATATACGAGCTAATCTCATACAAGTTAACTTGCTATTGATATCGTACTAATTTACAAAGCAAAACTGTTCATGTAACAAGGGAAAGTAATTGGTTCATCGCCTCCTTCAAGTGAGCGCAAAAAAAGAAAGAAACCCCCGCTAGCACAGATGCAAATGGATAGCGGCAGAAATGGATTCCCTTTATTAATATATAAAATCAATATGGTGGTACCAAGGTTTGAATTGAGAAATACCAATTTAATTATATATAGTGGGGATACGTATCTCAATTCTCACAAGAAAATGTGGGATACATACCATATTTGCACAATGTACCTTTGTTAGTTGATCCATACACGTTTCAGGGAAGCCATATATGATGGGTCATCTTTTTTTATTAATTATAAGTAGCCCAATCTGAATTTAAGGTGTGGGGGACATGATATTACTCAACATAAGCTTGTAACGTACATTGGGAATCTTTGTCCGATTGCTAGTGTCTCCGTCTCAGTTAACCAACGTACATAGCCACCCTGTTATATTTACATAATTGGAATGTGCAACCCTCCTTCTTTATTGCACTATTATATGTATATATGGTTTGCTCATATGTTATTATATTTGCTAAGAGTAAACTTCACATGTAGTATCCAAACATGCACAATGTGCTTTCTGCAAAAGTCCTTTTAACAACAGGCTTGTACACATTCTCCCCTCGTAAGACTGGCCTTCGAAAGTTGATCCATATATCATGATATATTAATGTTTTATATGGACAAATAAGGCATAAAATGATGAGGAGAGAAGAAAAAAAAAGAACTATGTTTTCTTCTCTTCTAGTCCAAACCTCTTGCGTGCATTTATGATCACAACCTTATAATAATAGTTGGCAGAAGAGTACTCTACGTTTAGAAGTAGCATCACTACTTTGGTTTATGAGTAAAAAAAGTTATGCTGCGTGTGTACTCTTTTATACTCACTTTAACAGTTCATAAAGATCAGAAAAAGAAAAATACACCTGACGTACTGTTGTTACCTGCATTCGTTATAATGTCTACGTTCCTACTTGTTGTACAAGTAGAAAGGTCATGGTTTTTCTAGGACCAATAACTTACCCTGTGGCACATACATATATATGCATGAACACTGCCCATGCTCTCTCCTTCACTGCCTCATTAATTGTCCATTCGCTTAATTACACATATATGGTCCCTCTTCATTGCAAGCCTGGCAACCAGTTGTGTAACAAAAGCTTGATCCATTGTCGAACAACTACTAGTCCTCCTAGAGGAAGCACACCCTCTACAATGGCCATAGTTTTGTTGTACTGGTAGGAGGCGCTGGCAGCGTCGCAATGGCAGCTCCCATGGACCTCTTTAACTACGGCCATCGGCCCGAGGTCTCCGAGACGTGTGGGTCGGCCTTTCTTGCGTCCTGGTTCATGGTGGAGCCATGACAGTGTGTCCCCGTATCATTATCTTTTAGATCAATAATTTGCTTCCAATTAAGGCCTCTCTCTCTCTCTCTCTCTCTCTCTCTCTCTCTCTCTCTCTCTCTCCCCCCTCAGATATTATTAACACCCCACCTACCCATTACTTCCCCCCTCGGTGACCTCGCTACGCACCAAAATATTTGAGCATGGCGGACTTCAATCCTGGTCCTCTGACTGATCCCGGAGGCAATGAGAGTTGTTGCCTACTGCTGGCAAATGACCATGAAACGGTACGGATGCAGTCGTATTAGGTTGGAATTGATCACACAACATCAACTTTCATCTAATTTTCAGCTTAATGATTTAGCTTTAAGGTGTCATAATATTGAACTGCATGGATGGAATCCATTAGCAGTCCGGGTTCCTGCACCACAAAAGTGCTTTCAGATGGTACGGGACACATGAGCTTCCTGTGAACGAGAAGTGTACATGGGGGAGGCATATGCAGCGGTGCAGTACTTTGACTGCTCTGCAGCCATAGATTTTTGCCCTCCGAATCAGCCATTGCTAGATTTTTTTTGTCTTTCAAACACACACTGGCCGAGAGACTCAGACGAACAGTTAGATCACGGAAAAGTTTTTGTCTTCTTTGCCTTGAAGAAGAGAAGTTTGCAGTGCCGCCCAGAGGAGCACGACCAGTGAGGAGCTGTGCCCAAAGCAAGATGCCAGGGACGTGCCATCAGAACGTGGCGTCCTCCAACAGGTCGTAGGAAAAAAAAATTTCTCTCTCTCCATCTAACACAATTTTCTCATGAATGATGAGATCATAAGCTCTTAGTTTCATAGGTTTTGTGTTGGCTGATTCATTGAGACATGACCTGATTTACCCAAGAGTTGCTAGCTTTCTTTCTTTTCCAAGCTCCCGGCCCCTTGAGGGCAAATCACCATCAGTAGAAGATGATTGAGGAAGACATTTATACCTTTTCACAATATAAGTTTAATAAAAAGAACTTTATATCATAAGATTCAATTTGCAAAAAAAATCCTTAGTTATATAATGATCAAGCTGAAAGATACGCTGTTTCACATAATGACATGGGGGGAAGGATCCTAAGTGCACAGTTATTAAACAAACAAAAACATCAGACCAACTCCTTTAATATTGTGATGACTAGTGCTGCCATTTATTTTACACAATGCTAATGCATTCATAAAATATAAACTTATGCAGGAGGGATTAGAAACACCAAAGTTGTGCCACAAAAGTCATGGGATTCAGGCCCTACAGAGCTTCAATTTCAGAACCTAATAGGGTGTCCCATATCTTCCTTTTTACTTGGTGATTGAGTGATCATGGGGACCAAACTAATTGGATTTTGGCCTCTAGGGGAAGGGAGGGTTGGGTAAATATGAGCGTAGGGTTGTATATGTTCATGTGGTTCTAGAAATCATTTCATGGGGAGGGGGGAAGAAGACAGAGTGTGATCAGTAAACTGGAGGAGAGAGAAAGAGAGACAGTAATACATGAAGGTGAAAAATATGGGACCAAAAAAGTCAGGAGGTAATAGAGATTGTAAAAAGGGGCTCTGCAGGGGGGTTTCATGTTGTGTGTGTGTGTGTATGTATGGTAGCTGCGGCAGTGGGTCCGAAGTTTTCATGGGGACGGAGGTTTGCGCGTCGCTTTGATGGCGCACGCTTCCACTCTCTCTCTCTCTCTCTCTCTCTCTCTCTCTCTCTCTCT
>LTAE01008438.1:0-12565 GCA_001647135.1 Pontederia paniculata | reverse complement strand
ATAATAATAATAATAATAATAATAATAATAATAATAATAATAATAATAATAATAATAATAATAATAATAATAATAATAATAATAATAAAGGAAGTTGTTGGAAAAAGTGAGGGGTCCCACTTGTACATAGCTCCGTCCAGGGTGGTTATCTTCTTTTTTTTTTGTCTTACACTTATCATTTTGTTTCTACTTTCTTTTTTTTTTGCTTTTATCTCCTAAATTCTTTTCAATTTTGAAGCAATAAGATTGTAATAAAAGATATACTAAATTTATTTATTAATAATTATGCTTCTGTTATCTTGTAGTTTTTTTACTTTTGTTTGGCGATGTTTTTTGAAAATTAGCTATTTCTCATTAAAGAAAATATCATTAGAATTTGTTAAATTAATGAAAATAAAATGTTGGTCATGCAATCTTAACTCGATCATTTTAGCTTTTTTCTTAAAATTACTACACAATTTCTACCAATTAAATTAATTAAAAAATTAATTTATGTGACCTTTTATTTTCCTATTTGACCACGGGCTATAAAGTTGTTAAATGCAACTCTTATGTACTCTCCTTTTTTTTCTCACTTATCTCTGCATTCAAACATATGTTGTTTATAACCAAGTTTGGTTGGCACACCTTATAGTAGGTATGTGTCCCAGGTTGAAAAATCAGAGCCTCTGAGTTCGATATCTGGAGTCGCCAATTGGTCAGAGGGATATCATTTCAGCTCTTTACCTCGCTCCGAATTAGTTAGATGCTAATAATCCTGAATACCGGGACCCTTAGGGGCACCGAAAAAAACATATGTTCTTTATACAAATTGTGCAATAAATTATACTATTCACAAGTTTAGTAATCATAATTCAAGAGAGTTAAAATATACTTTTTCTGACATTTCATTCCTTTAATCCACAAGTTTATATACATTTCATTCCTTTATATCATTCGCATCTTTAGATGGTTGGTATTGTACTAATAAAATAAAATAAAAAACTTTTAAACGATAATTCCGGCTCAAGTATGAAATAGATTTTTCTAAAAAAAAATGCATATAATTTTAATATTTTCTGGGTGCTATGTATAACTGCACATCATATTCCTTTTTTATGTAATATATATTGGTTGGGTTTTATCTTATTTTTATTTCAAGAGTTTTCATTCTCCGGAAGTTTTATGGTGTTATTTTTTAGTAGAACTTAGTATTTTTTGCAAGTAGAGAAAGTTTCATAATTCTGTTGTTCAATTATAAATTTTAAGATGTAAACGTGGGTGCATATTGAACTTGAGCACTCAAATCATATTAGATGGTGGTCGTAATCGTGTCCATGCCCAAGTCAACACTTCTTTAACTCAAGCACGAGTTCTGATTTCTTATTATTTTTAAAAAAATATAGGCGAAAAGACTTTTTTTCAATGTTGACAGAAAAATAATAGGGACAAATTTTCTATCCTAATTATTCATTGATTTTGTCTTTAAATTATGTTCAAATTTAGCATTCTTTATTTTGAAACTATTTTTTATATATTGTTGAAAATATTTTATAAATGTGTCTTTTATTTTACGGATAAATTAGTGAATTCACATAACCAAATCAAAATTCTCGGTTAACTGATTTTCTGGACTGAATAACAGATAAATATTTTAGGCCAATTTGGTTAATTGACCGAACCAATTGTTGCTCACCCCTTCATGTGTGAATGAAAGAGGATGGTTTATCCTACAGTCACTCTAATATTTTAAAGAACATACAAGTTCCTCACGGTTGCAATAGCGCGAAAATATTAGACGGTGAGTAAGAACTCAAAACATAGTCGATGATATTAGAACCGTGAACACTCAAATCCATGAAGCTCCTCGGTCAAGGCGTATCACTCGATGGAATCAATTGCTTACAAGGCAAGAAATATAATTGGATATAACTGGTCAATTCAAGTCTGATTTCAATCAAACCATAAAACTTTTCATAGATTGATACGAGTTCATAAAACTAAAACAGATCGAATAGATTCATAAACGAAAACCAACATAGTTCAATGTGTTCAAAATCAAAATACGATCCTATCCAACATTAGCTACTAATAACTTCAGAGTTATCTATTTAGATATTCATTAGAATAAAAGCGAAGTGTTTAGAAATGCTCATCGTCCTATGCTCTCTGCAACTTCCTCCCGTCTCCAATAGTGTCTCCCCCTTCCTCTCCCTCGAAAAAGATGGAATGAAATGATCCCCCAAATGATTTTGAGATGTCTCATCCTTACCTTCTTTGGTCCCTTTTGTCCTCTTTGTCTTGTGTTGGCATGTGTCCCCTTTTGTGCAACCTTAAATTATTCTCTTTGATTCGTCCTTGCCAATCATGAGTTGTCTTGATTCTCTTACTAAAGCAACTTTGTTGTCTGACGATTTGACATGCGGAGCTGTGATGTTCCTTCAAGTGAGGATGCGATAACTTCTTTCTTTTGAAGATCCTGGAATAATAACAAAAAACAGCATGGACAAGCTCCAAATACATAAATCGATAAATTCAAATGCAATAGGAGAGTGTTTAACAGAAAAAGAGGAAAATATGCTCATAATAGAGATTCAAGCTCGAAAGAAGACATGAAAGCAATATTAATCACAACTATAGTGGCTCAATAACATGCACTTGATGCATAATATCAGAGATCACATAGAAGCTGACAATAGAACCTTGCAGCCTCCATTGTAATGAAGGTTATCACAACAAGCAAAATTGATGATGGTTATCACGTATTAGTACTTTTTTGTTTACTAACACTGAAAAAGAAAATGAGTAAATTCCCTTTCTTATTAGGCGGTTACACCTTCCTCTATCTAAAATTTCCCTTTGAATATGTGATTACATTATGTGATTGATCCATGCAGCTACGCCATTGGTTGTGCCAGACAGTTAAACTCGGCGATTACAACAAGTGGTTATGTTAGGTGCTACACCAATATGTTATGTGGCTGCACCAAGTGCTTATGCCAGAGTAGCCAGACTATTACACCAAGTTGTGACATTAGACACGGTTAGACATGGTTTGTGGAACCTTATCTCCATAAATATGTTTGGCGAGGTTGAAACCAATGATTATGTATATATTTTTCAATGCAGAGTCCACGGGTATTTGAGCTATGACATAGTTTTCTATTTCTTTGTGACTGATTTTTTATCTCTTGCTACAAATGCGCCTTCTACATGATTAAGAAAATGTCCGATCAAGCTTTAACCAATGCTTTCGCTTCAAGAGGTATTTCGTGAACTTTCTCTCGAGTTTTATATATTATAAAACCAATAATATTAAATACGATATGTCATGATTTTTTGGAAATTTCCAATTCTTACATTTTTCACAATTTGTTTGTGCCAAAAAAAAGAAAAAAAAAATCTTGAAGTCCGGCTTGCACAAGCCTAGCCTATAGGTGAATTAGGCCTAGTATGATTTTTTTAAATATCTAGAAAAGGATAATAAATGCTGAAAAAGGGGGCTTTGTCTTATGGAAAATTAGGAAAATATGATTTTTTTTTCAAGAATAGTTTCTACTTTTTTTATTTATGTACAATTTTGTGAAATTTAAGTATTTTGCAATAATTATTCTTGTCTAAAATTAATTATTCATATATCCGAGAAATTAGGAAAAATGTGTTTTACACATAATATTTTTCTAAATTTGTTTTTTATTTATTGGAAAATTATTTCGATTTTTATGTGTTGCAAAAAGAAAAAGAAAACAAAAAAGAAAATTGTTTAGAGGGCTTAAAGGCCTAGTAGGAGTGCAACATGTGAGCTAGGCACACATATGCAAGGTCGACCCGCACCCATTGGCGCATCGAGGTGCAAATTATATCCGCACCGAATTTGGGTTGTGGGCTCATGGCCCGCAGACTCGAATCGGCCATAGACCTGCACATTTAGCGAGCGAGTTATAGGAACTAAGCTATTATAAGTAGCCCAAATGAAAATTTTATTATTATTATTATTATTATTATTATTATTATTATTATTATTATTATTATTATTATTATTATTATTATTTTCCAAAATATTAAAATAATAAAAAATAATATTTTAAATAAATCACAGAAAGGAAAATAATGTGATTTTTTCTTAGAAATTTTTTATGGTTTTTAAATGCATACAATTTTATTGCAAAATTTTCATGAGTTTATTTTTGCAATTATGAAATATGAATGAATAGTATTTAGGAAAAATCGAAAACAATTTCTCAAATAATTTTCTAATATTTTATGTTATTACTTGAGTGTTGAATGAATATCTTGTTGAAAAATCTACTATGAGTTGGTATTTTTGCAATTATTAATCTTTTTATGTAAAATTGTTATGCATATTTGTTGATAAAAAAAATAAGAAAATATGATAATTTTCCATAATAACTTTTCTGATATTTTGTAATATTATTAGAGACATACACACATAATTTAAATTGCTAAAATGTGATATCATGCAGTTGTCGATTTTTGTAAAATTCAACATGCATGTATGATAATCATAAAACTAAAAAAATATAAAAAATCTGTTGGAATAAATTTTATCTTGAATATTGTATGCATATATTTTAATTTCCAAGAAAATAATGGGTGCATTTATACCATATTTCTTTGCGAAATTAATATGCATATATGATTATTGTCATTTTTTTTTCATATTTTTTCAATAAGGTCAAACTGATCAATATTTTTATTGCAATTGAATTGCAAAAATGACAAGTTCCCAAATTTAATACAAAATTTGTATGATTCATTCCATATGACCAAAATACTTTGTACATTGTTTCATGCAAATCTAAAAGATAAAATTACTTAAATTTTTAATTAGTTAGTTTAATTACATAAATCTACGCAACACTAAATTATATGGAATATAAATAATCTTTTTGTAGGACTAAGGCATCTTGAAATCTAATACTATGCGTTAACTAGTGTCTTTCCGTTGAGTGGTTCTCGACACAAAGTGGATGTCTAGAATGTCCAAATTGAACTAGCCTAGTACATTGTCAAAGTAGTCTTTAAAAATATGATTGATTGATACTAAAGACTAATTTTTTTTCTCAATCTTATGTCGAGGCGAAGGATGGTTCATGTTTGAGGAAGTGCTCCTATTGTAACTATTCATGATTGACCCTGGAAATAATTTAGTATGTCACAATGTATTATGATGATTTTGAATTATTTGTTGATTCAAATATTTAGCACTTTATTGATTTTAAACGTTAGGATTCTAGGAGATGAGTGAAAGTATAATAACTTCTCAATGTCACTACTCTTCGGTGCCATTAATTTTGTTAATTTCAAATTCTCATATGAATTTAGACATCCATAACATAGAACTCCTCCCACTATACTGAACTTAAAGTCATTAATAAAAAAGGGAACCACAATGTTATGTAGCTCAAGTCAGACGATAATGTCACTACTCTTCGCTCCCATTAATTTTGTTAATTTTGAATTTTGAATTTTGTGACGAATTTAGACATGCATAACATAGAACTCCTACCACTATAATAAACTTAAAGGCAACAATAAAAATGGAAATACAATGTTATCTAGCTCAAGTGAGGAAATATTGACTCCACATTAGTTTTTTAAATCAAGCACTAGTGCATATTTGTGGCACAAGTGTGAGTGCAAATCGAGCGCAACCTCATTGAAAGAGCAATAATGACAAATAGAAAAAAAGCTTGAAACTACTAGCACGTCTATTGTTAGTACTATGAAGAAGCAAACAAGAATGATTGATTAATATGATCATAGTCACTTTGCTTTTGATTGCAATGAGTCAAAAAAAGTTCATCTTGACCGTCATTAACTTTTACTAGCTGAAACTTTATCCTTTTGTGGATTGAAAGTTAAACAATAGAGTGAAAGAAAAGTCAAATAGAAAAAGCTTCAAAAGAAAATTTTCATCTAAGGTCACGAAGTTTGCAAAATGTGAAGATCCTTGGAATAATTCCCAAACATTTATTTATTTTACAATTTTTGGTCATTGATACATGATGAACTTTATTTTTTTGGTCATAATATCATTCGTTAATGCACTTGTATCATCTGTTGATATATGAAATACTTTTATCAAGAATAATTTTTGAATGTTTTGTTATTCAATTTATGGGTTCCACTTTTATTTGAAAAGTGATTTCTGAAAATTTCAAAATGAATTTGTTGATACAAATTTATGACATATGTTGGCACAAGTAATTAAAACAACATTTTAGTTGATAACCTTTGAAACCATTTAAAAATAACAAAACATATAGATCACCTTAGTCTCTTCGGATATATGAAATATTTTAGTTTTATAATGTGAATTTTCTCTCTTTATTCACCATATCCATTAATATTTCTTGTGATATTTTGACTGTATGATGATCAAAACTTTTGAAATGTGTCGAACAATAGACAAATTTGATCAAACATCACGTGGACCACAATATTGAAGCCTTGCATATACATTATAATCACCAATATCATAACTAAATGCATGATAGAAGGTATTTCTAACAGTGAATCATTGTAGAAAACAGAGATCTTACATAAGGCTATGAAAATCCTCAATTTTGTTTAAAGTTGTCTCTCAAGAACCCTATTAGTCTATTACTTCCACTATATATGTATTGGATGAGTATGTTGATCGACCTCATTATCTTGCGTAATAATTAAAACGTACAATCCTTATTTTTTGATTTTTTCATAAGAATGAAAATTGAACTATGTCTTCCAATCTTCTAAGTACCAATATCCATAAATAAGGTGCAAGGAAGTATTATAAATTTTTTCATAAAATGCATCATGACATTATTAGGACAAAGTTTACAAAATCTTTGCTAAATTAAAGCTAAAGATATCACACGTACTTGGATAGTATAAAAAAAGTCACACGTACTTGGATCGTATAAAAAAAGTTGCACGATGAGAATTTCAATTCATTGGAAAATAGAAGCTTTGTTGGTTCATGAACTATAAGAGAATTATGGTTGTTGTCTTTCAATGAGGTTGAAGACATAACAACATTTAGATTGGGTGTGAAAAATTAAAAGAATTACTGGGGCGAAGTGTGGGGTATGATAGAAATTGACCAAGGTTAGGGCGTAAAGCCAGGGTCAAGCTTCTGTAAAAGATTATCTTCACTTCAAATTTTAATATTTATAAACCTAGCACACTCATATCAAATATACGACAATCGTCGAGTACTTCAAGTATCGATCCATAGGGAAATTTCAATTTCACGCATCTGTTTCCACTTTTCCTCAAACAAGCTATCGCGGTTGGGCTTGACACTAGAGGTCCAAGCCCAACCGGAATAGGTGTGAGGTAATCAATTGAGAACATAAATAAGTTTTTGGGTTTTTAAAATAGAAAATGCATAAATTAAAAGAAATATAATTCCAATGATGAGAGGACACCAAAACTTTGGGTTCACATCTGAATCTTACCTATCTGCTCTTTGACGTGAAATTATATGAAGTCGCCTAGGCCCTTACACCACGAGTCAAGGCAACTCCGTTCTCGCGGTGATTGCTCTACCTTTCACTTTCCCGCTTTCGTTGTGGAGGCTCAAGGCTTGAAAAAATGTAATATGACCATAGTCACACTCTCTCTGGGAGGAGAGTTCACCATCTTAAATCCCGATGAAAGAATATAAATTTTGACACTCAAGTTCCAAAGGGGTACCGTCTCTCAGCGTGCACTGAACTTTTTTCCAAGGGGAACCTAAAGGTTCAGCTAGAGAGCTTTCTCAGGTCGTAGCATCATCTTGCTCTCGCAGCGGTAACCTAATTAGCAAGTCTCCACTCTCGTGGCATATGCTCGCGGGGCCGACTAAGAGATTTATTCCCCAAGCTACCTATCAAGCCTCTCTCGAGGTTAAGGCAATTCAGTTCCTCTCTCTATCTAAATCTATAAGTCAATTCAAGATTATTGTTGTTCACTCCGGGTCAAGCTCCGGAGGTAGGGGCAAACTCTCACCTATCCCCTAACTTAGAAGGAATAACTTGGACTAATCCCCAAACTTCATCACTAACCTCTCAGCTTATTGTGTGAAGGTGGCAACACTATAAGGTCCTCACGAACAGTGCGCACTTAGGAAGAATTAAAGGAATAACAAGAAAACACAAAACACAAAACATTACACGCAAGTCAACACATGAGATCAAGTAGGTGATATAGAAGATGAAACTCAAAATATTTCAGAGCAGAATAGATAGAACAAAGGTTTCCCCAGGATTCTGGCGATATGAGTTAAGCCGGACATCCTGGGGCTAATAGTTACTAAATAAGAAAAGTGTTTAGGTAACATAGTTCTCGTCGGAAAGTAAACTAATTACAAAACACAAAAATAGTCCGGCGCTTCATCATCCCTCCCTTGTCACGTCATCTCCCTCTTTTATCCTCCTCCGTGTCGTCTTCAAGCCTTCCCCAACGCCTCCCCAAAGTTCAGCGGTGAGAAGAACTCCCAATATGCAAAATCCCTAAAATCTCGGCCATGTAAGAGGTCAGCTCCGCAAAATCTGGGTGTCAGTTATGAAAGTTACCCCAGTTCCTCAGCTGCAACAACAAAAAAAGGAAATATTTAAAAGTTCAAATGTTCAAATCGTACAAATCATGGAAATCAGTTAAAAACTTCCTTAAATTAGTTCAGAATCTCAGAATTCAAATATAGTAATGCTGAATATTCAAAATGCAGAAAATAGAAATAAATCGACAGATAATGTTTACAAATATGGAGCTCAGGGCAAGTTTTTTGGTGGTTGAGTCAAACTATTTAGGTATACCTTTTTCTGTCATCAAATTCCCCAAATTTAACGTTTTGCTTGTCCTCAAGAATTTAAATTAGAGAATTTAATATGAAAAAGGTAGGATTTAAATCCAATCACAAAATAAACAATGTATTAATTTATCCAAGATATTAAATCCTTAAGCACCAATTATAGATTATTAACAAGTTAAGACTTTGAGTAAAGATCACTAAAATCAAGGAATAGAGCTTACTCGAAAGCTTACCCCAACATGTTTAATCTATTAACTTCAACCTATGTCTTAGACCTAGGGCCCTTCCTCTTAAGACTGGATAATTAACTTAGCCCTCACTTGTTTTCACCCCCTCTTAAATATTGTTCATTTTTCAACTCAGCCTACATGTATTTCTCTAGTTGGGCAAGAAAGACATGACTTGATCCCCTCAACACAAGCCGTTCTTTTCTACCTAGAATACTCAGCTTGGGTGTTGGAGGTGCGGTGCAATAATCATGTCAACGACAGAGGAGTAATCAAGTTTGAGTTCCCCACAACACTGTCCCATAGATTTCTTTCTAGAATACTCTTGTGGGGTGCCTAGGGCGTGAAGTTCATCACATACTCAAATCTTTGGGTAGAGATAAACAAAGTATGTACAATCTTTCAGGCTTAGATAGATAATGCAAGTAGGTTAGGATAGAGGTTAAGCTTCTAGATCTAAGACCAGGACATTTTCAAAAAAATTGAACATGTTGCTTAGGTTTTGATCCTTATTCAAAGTCAAGTTAGATTTCAAGATTTGAATTTATATGTGCTCAAGAATATGAAAAATCTTAGGCTGTGAGTTCTGAAAACATGTTCATAATGCTCTCTAATTTTTGAGTTTAATGCAAGTAAAAATTAGCTCGGGGCAAGCAAATAGACAGGTTCAAGTTATAGGGCCAAGTTCAATAGCTAGGGACAATTCAGGGTGGTCAGGGACCAGAGGCAGGAAATCTCAAAAAAATCTATATACAATCGATTAATTGTACACAAATAATGATAAAAAAGGTGTAGAGTGTACCATTGTCTTCCCCAAACTTAAAGTCAACACTGTCCCAGTGTTGATTCAAGGTGGGAGAGAACCAGGGTTTAAGAGCTAGGGGGTGGAGTTCTGGGAGCTAATTGTTGTGCTCCTAGGCGTTACTCAAGTCGCTTAATGTTGGCTGCCCGCTCTCCTAGTATTTTTATGATCTTCTTTATGCTGTTGTTCACTTTGCACACACAAGGAGATCGCTGGGCTGGTGGCGTCAAGCGTGCTGGAGGAGACATTGCTGCAGACGGAGGCGTGACGGCTTCTGTAGGGGGTGAGGTGATGTTGGTGGGCAAAGACGGAGGAGTAGACTCCGCAGGTGCTTCCATCACTTCTTCTTGAACAGGAGAGAGGATGGCTACAGCTGATGCTTCCTCCTCTATCGCAGTATCCGAGGTCGTCGCGCTCTTCTTCTTCTTGGCCTTTTTGTGACCGTGCTTTTTCTCCTGGTGAAGAAGGAGCTTCCTCTTGGCGCTCTTCTTCTTCCACAATTAAGGGCTGACTAGAGGAGCAGGGTTGCTTGCGGATGCTGTGTTAGTAGTTGCCGGTGCATCAGGGTTGGCCATGGCTTGAACGCTGTCAAGATCGACAGGGTCCTCAGGTGTGCGCCCCTGTTTTTCTTTTGACTTGGCCTCCATATCTTCCCCGTCGCTTGTCCGCGTGTAGCTACCATCTCGCGAGATTTTGGGGAAGTGGGTGAGATCTGGAGGTTGGTGGCAGTTGTGCAGGCGGTTGCTTCTCGTATGGCAGGTGAGAGAGGCAAAGGGAATTGCTGTGTCGGCGCAAATGAGGACGATTGTAGGGTTTTTCTCTCTCCATTGGGTATTTATAGGGCGTAAGTGTACGGGCTGGCCTGTTGCTGCCTATTTTTCGCGTAGGTCAAGTGGGCCTTTATGGTTATGGGTTGTGAGCCTGGTAGACAGGAGATTTCCAACTGAGGTTGTGTGATGGGTTAAGTCTCACCCCTTGGTACTCTGGTTAACCCATAAACCTTAAAGAGGTTGGGTCGGACTAAACTGGTTGGCTACTTTATTCTTGCAAAAACAAAATTGGATTAGTAATAACTCTAGGTTGCCCCTCAGAAAGCACCATATTTAAAGTCTCTGGTTGTACTTCCTTCTTCTAAGTGTCTTCAGGTGGGTCGTAAGATTGGGGTTCATCTTGTGAATCTTGGATCAACCTAGTTAGGTAGGTCTTGATTCTTTGTTTGTTTACCGTAAATAGTTCCCCTTTCTCATTTCTAAGTTGGACTGCACCTGATGGATAGATTTTGTTGATGACAAAGGGCACCGACCATCTCGATCTTAGTTTTCCTGGAAAGAAATGAAGTTTAGAATTGAAAAGTAACATGGGGTCACCTTCATTGAACTTTCTTTTCTGAATCCAAATGTCATGCCATAAGTTGGTTTTCTGTTTGTAGATGATGGCATTCTTGTAAGCTTGATGCCGGATTTCTTCCAATTCGTTCATTTGGAGTTTTCTATGTTCACCAGCAGCTTGTGGGTCTAGGTTGAGGTACCTGATCGCCAATACGCATTATGCTCAAGCTCGATTGGTAAGTGGCAAGCCTTTCCAAATACAAGTATGTATGGAGTTGCCCCGAAGGAAGTCTTGTAAGCTGTTCGGTAAGCCCACAAAGCATCAGGGAGCTTGGATCTCCAATCTTTTCTGGATCTCGATACCACCTTTTTCAAGAATGGCTTTGATATGCCGATTGCTTACCTCAACCTGTCCGCATGTCTGCGGGTGGTAAGGGCTTGAAACTTTATGGTGGATCCCATATTTTCTTAGCATAACTTCAAATTGATTTTCCCAAAAGTGCTTCACTTATCAAGACTCAAGGCATGCCGAATCGTGGAAAGATAGTCTTCATAAAAAGCTTATGTACGGAGGCTGAGTCGCACCTTGCAGTAGGTATGACCTCTACCCATTTTGAGAAGTAATCGACCGTTACCGAGATGTATTTGTAAGGACCGGAGCTTGGGAAAGAGCCCATATAGTCGACCCCCCAGATGTCAAAAATTTTTGTTGCTTAAATTCCTTCTTGGGGCATCTCCTGGCACTTTCCAATGTTGTCTGATCTTTGACAGCTATCACATGTTAAGATATGTGAATGAACGTCTCTGAATAAGGTCGGCCCATGACCTCCATGAGGTGGGGTGTGACATTCGGCAATAAACCTTGAGAATTTCTTCGCCAGCTATGCACCTTCTCAGTTGATCATCTGGGCACTCCTTGAAAAGTAAGGGGTCATCCCAGAAGTAACTTTTAACTTCAGTAAAGAATTTCCTCTTTTGTTGTGGGGTAAGGTCTGGTGGTACCACCTTAGCCGCAAAATAATTTGCTATGTTGGCGAACTAGGGTAGACCTTGGTTGATAAGGGCCAGCAAGTAGTCGCCTGGTAGTAGATCCCGGATGGGTGTTTGAGTCGTTCTTGATGTCTAGAGGTAGCTGTAGCCTAGATAGATGGTTGTCGACTTGGTTCTCAGCTCCACTTCAATCTTTAATCTCGAGGTCAAATTCTTGTAAAGCCAACACCCATTTGATTAGTCTGGTCTTGGCTTCCTTCTTAGAGAATAGATGCTTCAATGTCATGTGGTCGGTATGCACGATCATCTTGGAGCCGATGAGGTAGGGTCTGAATTTGTCAATGGCATAAACCACGGCTAGCAACTCTTTCTTGTTGGAAAAATGACTTTATGACTTGTTGTCATATTTATATTCTTTTGATGATGAAAACCTTATGAA
>LTAE01008437.1:1704-16101 GCA_001647135.1 Pontederia paniculata | reverse complement strand
TCCGAGGAGGTTGATGTGCAATCAGCGGACGATCAGAGATCAGTTGAAGAAGGGAACTCAAGTCAAGATCAGGTGGCCAAAGGATTGGCGGACGACCGAAGGAGCTTGGCTGAGGAACTAAGGCTTCAACATTTGAACTACGGACGTCCGAGGGTGAGCGTTGGACGAATGAAGCACCAGACGATAGTTCAAGTGGAGACTTCACCAGAGCAACTGTCGACCGGGGCAGGAGCAGTGGGCGATCGAGGGTTAGGTGAAGTGTTATGTACTTGCATTAACGACTAGTTTTCTGAGCGACAGATTAGGTCATTTTTGCAGAGTATATATTGTAATCCCAAGAGTCTTGAGAAGTAACTTTGGCAAATTAGCTAGTGAGAGCTTGAGCGATAGAAATCCTTAGTTCCCCTTCTATGATTCGAGTGAAGAATCCAATATAGAAGGGAGTGAGAGTTCGTGAGCGAACTGTAAGAGGTTGTCTCCTTGTCCTGTAGAAAAGAAAGGAGAAGTTGTAAGGGAGCCTTCACTCTTGAAGAAGGAGTTTCTTGATCTCCGGAGATCTCGAGTTTGAGAAGATCGGAGCAGAGACGTAGGCCAGGAGTTCGGCTGAACCTCGTCAATAAACTTTGGTATTTGTTTGCTTGTTTGTTTCTCTGTTCTCTTCTTCTTCTACTTGTTTATATTTGCATGTGAATGCTTCCGTTGATATAACTAACCTAATCTAATAGAAGCAGAAAAGTTTTTAATATACCGATTCACCCCCCTCTTGGTGCCATCTAGATCCTACACGGGTCTGTGTCAATAAGAGCGTGGTCGCGTTGGTACAACATAACCTGTTTTTAGGGGCAAAACATACTGCGTTTTGGTTCAACTCTGAACCGAATGATGATGAGGTCTGCATCTAGGTGACGTGACCCATCCTTGACGATTAATTGGTGTACGAGGAACACAGTCTGTGTCCGTAGAGCACACAGACCATGTCTTGGGATTTATCACGACGTGACTGGTGGACATGACCCGCGTTAAGGGGCGACACAATCCGTATCCTGTCTCTAGTGTGGTGGTGGTGTAGTCTTTGCACAGTCTGCGTCGAGGGGCGGTGTGGCCCGTGTTTAATCTAGTGGGATCTTGGGACACGATCCTTATCTTGGAGGACACGATCATTCCATGAGAAAGCGCGGACAATGTCAATCGTGACACGAACTGTTTTCTACCCGTCTCATACGTATGACAGCTATTATTTGATCATCCTTAAATACATACCTTGTTTAGTTAACTGTTCTTCTTCAATTTTGTTCCTTGCCCTCACATGTATGACCAGAGAGAGAGAGAGAGAGCGAGAGAGAGAGAGAGAGAGAGAGGGAGAGAGAGAGAGATGGTGGCTTAGGCTTGAGAGAGATTTATGAGGCCTTCTCTTCACTAAACCTCCTTCTATAGGAGTTACTAGGCATAATTCAAGTCAAAGTTAACTTAATATCTCCTATCTCACTTATGATTAAGAGTCCTTTAAAATTAATTTGAGTAGAATTACGAATATTAAATGATTAGGATAATAATTTAACTTTAACTATAATCATTTTCCTAATCCTAATCATATTATACCTTATCTTACTTTATCTTTCATTTTTATCATTTATTATTTTTTCTAAAATTTTTGGCTGTTAATTTAAATACTTAAATACAATCATTTATAATCTATTTAATAAGAGGTTAGTATTATAAAGCATAAAGTTTATACATCGGTTAATTATAATTACAAACTAACCAATATATCCTCAAAATAAAATAATTTCTATTCTTAGGTTAAATGTGATGTTTTTTTCAACTAACATGAAAAACGAGAGAGGGAATTCAATAGGGGTGTTCACCGGGTCGACCATCCAAACCGACCCAAGATGAGTTGGATCGGTTTGGTTTTCAGGTCGGGTAAGGTCAATCAAAACCGACCCAAAATGAGTTGGGTCGGTTCAGTTTTTAGGTAGGATCAGGTCAACCCAAATCGACCCAAAATGAGTTGGGTCGGTTCGGGTTTCAGGTCGGGTCGGACCTGATCCTACCAAACCAATAACCCGACCCGACTCAAATTTTTTTATTTTTTAAAATGAAACTAGTTTTATTTTAATTTAGAGGTTAAATTTAATTTAAAATTCAAAATATATTTTTAGAGAGAGAGAGAGAGAGGGAGAGAGAGAGAGATGGTGGCTTAGGCTTGAGAGAGATTTATGAGGCCTTCTCTTCACTAAACCTCCTTCTATAGGAGTTACTAGGCATAATTCAAGTCAAAGTTAACTTAATATCTCCTATCTCACTTATGATTAAGAGTCCTTTAAAATTAATTTGAGTAGAATTACGAATATTAAATGATTAGGATAATAATTTAACTTTAACTATAATCATTTTCCTAATCCTAATCATATTATACCTTATCTTACTTTATCTTTCATTTTTATCATTTATTATTTTTTCTAAAATTTTTGGCTGTTAATTTAAATACTTAAATACAATCATTTATAATCTATTTAATAAGAGGTTAGTATTATAAAGCATAAAGTTTATACATCGGTTAATTATAATTACAAACTAACCAATATATCCTCAAAATAAAATAATTTCTATTCTTAGGTTAAATGTGATGTTTTTTTCAACTAACATGAAAAACGAGAGAGGGAATTCAATAGGGGTGTTCACCGGGTCGACCATCCAAACCGACCCAAGATGAGTTGGATCGGTTTGGTTTTCAGGTCGGGTAAGGTCAATCAAAACCGACCCAAAATGAGTTGGGTCGGTTCAGTTTTTAGGTAGGATCAGGTCAACCCAAATCGACCCAAAATGAGTTGGGTCGGTTCGGGTTTCAGGTCGGGTCGGACCTGATCCTACCAAACCAATAACCCGACCCGACTCAAATTTTTTTATTTTTTAAAATGAAACTAGTTTTATTTTAATTTAGAGGTTAAATTTAATTTAAAATTCAAAATATATTTTAATAAAATATTTAAAAAAACTTATTTTATGATTTAAAATGAATAATAAATATAATGATTCATATCAAACACTAGAAAAATAGAAATGAACGAGAAAATGAAAAAATGTTAGATGACCCAACCACCTGACCCGATCCTACCCCACTTTGGATGGGTCAGGTTGGATCGGATCCACACACCAAAAGTGGCATGATCCGACCCAAACCCATCCGACAAAAGTTGGTCAGGTCGGTTCAAGTTTAAGTTCGGTGCGGGTCCAACCCGACCTGTGAACACTCCTAGAATCCAGAGTGTGCTCTATGAATAATGCTTATTATTCATATAAACACTCATGTCCCAATGGTTGAAAAACAAATCCCATATTAAATAATGAAATAATTTGTCTTTAACTTTAGATTTTGTGCTCACGGAAAAGATTATAAACTTGATATTACAAAATGTACAGAAAATATTACTAGATTTATTGTATTGCGCAAAATTTTACACTTTTTATATTCTAACCCAATTTTCATGTGTTTACTTTTTTCAAACCTCATAAGACTCCTATATAGGCTTTGTTTGGCATAGTTAACGGTCTTATTAGAGGGTGACGGGCTGATGAGCAGGAGGGATGCTTAATTCATGGTTGGAGGTTAAATAGGTAGCATATAATTGTTTAACTATTAAATTAAAAAAAGTGTTTGATAATCGTAGCAATTGAATTATTTGATTAATATAAAATGATGAAAATGGACATATATATATATCCTCTCATTTTATAAAAAGATATTAAAATAAATAATATAAAATTATCTAAACAACATTATGTAATTTCATATATCATAAAATCAATGATAGAATATAGAAGAATAATAAATTGTTAATTTACATTTGGCAATAAATTAGCAATGTTATTGTAGATGTCTCTAATTTTAATGGATTTTCGTACTATATTTTCATCATTCGAGGAAGAACCTTGATTGTTAGGAAGATTGTAACGCCCTAAGAAGCACATGCCTCATCTGGAAGAATGTCCTTCCGAATACACTACGAACTTACATCTTTGACTTGACTTGTAACCAATTGATTGATCAGCGTTATAAACATGTCATTGTGGAAGGAAATATTTAAAATTATAACCATGACCTATATCATGTGCAAGCCATCTCGTCACGTTACTGTTGCACCATCTTCATCTATTTAGACCTATTTACTTGCAAGATCAAATGCAAGGAAAACAATTCTCCCATGAGCTATGAAGCCCAATATGTAAAATTAAAAAGATAATAGAAAAAAATCATATATGAAGACATAATAAAGAAAATCAACTTCATAAACAATAATTACAACTTCCTTATCTTCTCATTGCTTTATTATTATTTCATTGCAAGAACCTCAATTAAGATAACATAACATTATTCAAGTCCAATTTTCTCATTACGTTACATTTTTCCTTTCATTTCTATTGATCCATAAGTGACAAGAATATCAATTGATCTATCTCATGATGCCCATAATATTCTTTGTTCAATATATTCAAGCCACATTTAACTTAGGACTATTGTTAATTGTTCACTATTTTTCTTGTCCCTAAGTTATTCAATTAATTAACAATCAATAGTGAGCTTTACTAATCGTGAAGATAGTTAATTTTAATCCTGACACCATTAAGACTAGCTAGGCTTGTGGTCCTTCTCTGACCCAATAATAGTCCCCGAAGGAAATGGAACTAGTTAACCCCACATTTGAGGTTCGTGTTAACTATTTGTTTGGAACCAAATCATACCCTTCACAGATAAATTCAACCACTACATGATTTATTTTAAATCCTAATTAAACTTTGGGATAAACCCCCTTTCTAGGTTATAACTCGTACAATCATCAGATTAACAATAAGATAAAACAATACTTTAGTGGAAGATAATCACATGATTTTTCGAACTATCATTTATAGGGAAAACACGAGCTGCATTAGAATTAGACACGATCCATTTTTCCAATGTTCTAAGTACACGACTAACATTTGACAGGACACATCCGGCGTTGGGATAAGACACAACCTGTGTCATAGGTTTTTCTATTCAATCTTTGTAGAACACGGTATACGTGTAGTTATTATCCGATGTGTGTCAAGGTGACTAGGCCCACATCTAATTTTGACATGGCCCGTTATTAGGGCGGGAATAGTTTTGTCCCGAGGAACCCGGTCTTCATTCAAGGTGATGCAGCTTGTTTCCTTCACTCCGATCCCATCTGCGGAACGTGACCCACGGCATCGCGATCATTTCCAAAACCGCAAATGCAATCTGTGCCGATTATGATAAACGACTCATGTCAGGCATTGACATTGTCTTTGATTCGAGGTACATGATCCGTATCAAGGGACGATGTGGCCCATTTCCCTCTACTCTGGCGATGTGCGAAGGACACGACTCGTGTCCTGAATGGCGCGTTCGTTCTTGTAATGTTGAAACTTAGATTGTGGCATTAGGGACGCAGTTCGTGTTCAGTTTCCAGGTTGCCATCTTGAGGTTAATTAGATAACCATATACTTAATCATCCGTTACAACAATTATAATCTCGATGTAGGGGTCCTTGATGCATGCTAAGAATACATGTAAATCTCTAGTAAGTGCACTAGTCGTATCAAGTAATAGAGAATGAGTAGAGTGTTTATCCAATGAGAAAATTGTTATCCTAAAGTTAACTCACTGAACTAAGGAGAGGGGTACATTTACTTTGGATAAGATATATTCAAGAGAGTTTAAAATTAAACAATTGATAATAGTATGAACATTAAGCATCAACATGATGACATCAAGAACTAGACTCAGATGAATAAACAGGGAAAAGTATAACTTAAAAGATTAAAATTTATATTCACCAATTCTTAAGAAGATTAAGGTTTATCTAAAATCTGATGTCCTCTCCAGGATACATCAACTATCTCATGCCTATAGACTCTATTATTCTTCTCCAAGATGACAATCTAATTATTATGGTTTTGAGATGCAATAATCTATAATCCCTAAACTATGGATTGTTCCTCTCAAGGATGACAATCTCATAGACCTCACACTCGGCATTACTCTCCAGGATGATACTAAGTATGGTATGTAATGTGTTGACTCACAAAATTCGTAGATCAATTTAGGCATTCAGATGAAATCAAGATATGCTATTCCTCTACAGGATGCTAACAAATTATAACATCATACAAAGCATGAAAGACATTAAACACATCATGACATACACAAAAAAATTGGGAAAAATAAACTTTATATAAAGCTAGGGTTTCTCTAGGTTTTCTTTTTTACAAATAAAATCTCCAAAAAGAAATATTAGAATACATGGGAGTTCATTTGGATAAACAATAGGAGAAGAAAATAAAATACAATAACAATTATTCACAAAAGTTTTACACCTTCTAGTCAACGATACAGTAGCACTTTGCCTTCTCCTTCTTTAGGTTCTCCCTAGCTTGAAGCATCCCCCAGATGAGGTTTTGGGGGATATCTATAGGTGGGAAGAAACCTAGACTTGAAGGAAATCATTCAGGGGAAGATCAGAATCCAAACTAGATCTTGAACATCGGAAATTGACTTAAACGACCTTTAAAACATAAAAAATCACGCATGATGAACATTGTCACGACTCGTGATAAAAATGTCACGACTGCGACCGAACACTTGTACCGAGCGTTGTTCACGTCATGCCTGTGATAGAAATGTCACGGTCGTGACTGAACAATAATACTTGGTCGCACATGTGTCACGGCTCGTGATATGAGAATCACGATCGTGATCGAACACTTACTTTTTCTCCAAAATGCGCCATGGCTCGTGACAAAAGTATCATGGCCGTAACTGAACAATTTTAGCGTGTCACGACCGCAACACGAACGTGACCAAATAGTAGCCTTCTTCTCACGGGGTCACGGCCCATGAATGCGTAGTCATGGCCGTGACCGAAGCGTCATTATTCCTTGTCTTGACATCACGACCCGTGACTGCATAGTCATGACCGTGACCGAAACATTGCTTTTCTCCTTCTCTGCATCACAGCCCATGACAAGCTTGTCATAGTTGTTATCGAGACTCCAAATTAAATATTTATGTATTTTGACTTTGAAGTTGGCCCAAATTTCGATGGACTTCTCCGGTTGAGCCATTGAGTGCCCTGGACATACAAAAAGACCAGTTATGTAGACTCTGACTTTGAAAAATCAAAGACAAATGAAATACATACTAAATGGATGCATATGCTAACAAAATGCATGAAAAATGAGATAAAAATGATATAAAAGATATGGCTAAATTGCTACGCATCAAATATCCCCAAGCTTGAACTTTTGCTTATCTCAAGCAAAATTCTAAAATAAATGCTCAAGATGATTCCATCATAACATTGACCATGGAGACCAATACTTTCCTCGCACCCTTTCTCTCCTACTCATTAGCAATGCACTTTCACCTATCCTCCAACTTCACAGAATTTTGACTCATAAACAATTTAAACATAGTCACTCACAACTTAAGGACAAAGTCTAACAATTTAAAAACTAATGTTGAAAGAACAAGTATCATGGAGCTTATACTATTGAACAATGCATATTACAATATCTACTCACTTTTTTCTTTTGAGTTCCAACAAACTAGTTAATTGACTTAAAACTTAAGTGCTTCTCCAATTTGCACAAGGTGGTCCATGTAGCGAGTTTTCGATCGATGGATCCTAGACCAGTTGATCTTAGGTCACCAGACATGAACCCCTATGGATTTACTTGCCCAAACATACCCAGGTTCTAAATAACACCTAAGGGTTACTTCATCTTCTTTGCTCATACTTCTTTTTCATAATATTTCTTTCAACTTTCCTTTTGCACACTAGATTTTTCCAATTTTTTTTCAACCTTTTCACATATTTTTATAAGCTCCAAAGATACTCAATCCTTCAATAAAAAGGATGTAAATATATACATTCAAGTACAATAAAGCTAAAAGAAACTTGTGGTCGACAAAGTCATCACTCTATTCCACAGAATTCTATATTCTAGTACACACATGTGATTTGCATTCAAAATAAGGCACTCAAATTTCATAGATCATACAAGTCAACTCTAGAATATATACTTGATTGAAACAAAAAAAGTTAAGCAAGGGTCAGACAATTATTTCTGGATTTTTCAAATTTTTATACTAAAACATTGATGCATACAATTGGCTCAAACTAATAGAAAGACACATGCTAAACAAAGGACTAAGACACAATGAATGAAATGCAAACTCCCCCAAGCTTAGACCAGACACTATCCTTAGTGTTCAAGCCCACACCGAAGGAGGTGATATAAAATGCAACTAAAAGAAAAGCAATGCCAAGAAAAAGAATACAACCAGACTAGTCCATAGGCGGTGGTGGAGTGGGAGAGAAGAAACCTCCAAATGTGCTATGGCTGTTGTGATACTCGTGAGTCGCCAAATATTGTTCTTGATGCTGTCCTGGTGGGCTCGCATCTCCATCAATTCCTGAGCGTAGCTATTAAATCTGGTTGTGAACTCCATCCTCATGTCTGTGATCATTGTCCCCTGGAGTTGTTGCTCTGCCTGAATCACCTCCAAAGTAGTTTGTAAGCCTGCAAAGCCAAACTGGGAAGCATATGAAGGTGTCTCCTCGGTAGGTGCATCGGGCAACTCATAAGATTGTGACGCTTTAGTGACTTGCGTCGAGCATCGTGGTGAAGATCGACTGGTGAGCTAAACTGGCATCTTTGAGAGAGGTGGAAAGAACAACCAATTGGCCCTATCACATACTGTGAACCTCTGGATGTCACAACAAGGAATCCGGTCTCCTCTGTTCTTGAAGACGACTCTCTTGGTCCCACTATCGATGACCTCTGGCTTCATTTTCAAGATAGTACTCCAATCAAAACCTTTTAGGAGCTTTACCTCCTCCAAATTCAGCTTGAAATGCTCGGCGATGGGAGTGATGAGACCTCTGATGGTGATCTTGCCTTTCGCCTTCTTACCATGGCGCTCAAAATTCCTAGCTACGAAGACTCCTATGTTGACTTCGATCCCCTCCACCATGCATGCAGAAGGAAGAGCACTGTCTCATTAGGTGATCCGTCATTGTCACCTCGCCCACATATGGTGTTAGAGATAATCTTGTCGGCAAAGTTAAACACCGAGTTCTGGATGTGACTGCACTTCGCATAACGATTATAGAGGGACCGCTCTCCAGTAATAGTAGTCCAAAAAATGTGCGAGCGTTAAATTCCCGTGGAACGCGTCTCTCTCCTCCATGTGGAAACTTGGAAAACATTATTAAATTCATTCAATGAGAGAGAGAGAGAACCTCTTATTTAAAGCTGGAAGTCAAGTTTTGTCAGCTTGTACTCATTGTCCTCTAGATTGGTAGTCCTGAAGTTGAGAAAGTCCCAGGTCGGCTTCTCATATGTGTCCCATGACTGGCCAAGAAAGTGAGCAATGCAAATCCTGCCGAACATCTGTTGTATATCTCCCAGCATCGAATCTCTCCATGGTCTCCTCATGGGTGAAGCAAGTCTGTGTTGTCTATATGAAGGAAAGGTCCTTGTACTTCACCTTCATGTCATTATTCTGGTAACGAACGAAGTCTGAAAGGGGAATCGACTCTTCCTCGGATGCGACTGACTGCTCTACACTGGTAATCCTCATAACCCTTTGTCTCTTCCTATGATCCATAGGAAAACGTGCAAAAGAGAGAAAGGAAAGAGGGCTGCAGCAAATCGGTCACGGGCGTGAAGAGATGGTCACGATCGTGACTGAAAGAAGTAAATAAGTATGCTTCAGGGGATCACGGCCCATGATCTAATCACGGTCGTGATCAGTTGATCGGTGTATGATGTAGAAGAAAGGATCACAATCCATGATTTGGGAGTGACAACTATGCAAAGTCGATGTAGAAGATCACGGGCATGATGGAACATGTCACGACCGTGAACGTCATCTTTTTCATATTCTTGCTCAGCACAATTGTCACGGTCCGTGAACTTAGTTTCACGGCCCGTGTTGTGAGCATCCAAGTTGCCGGTGAAGCTGCGATCGATAGTCGTGCATCACCGGAGCACGGAGTTCACCAGAAAACTGGATGAGACTGATGCAGGATCGTCGGCGACGTCGAAGAATATAGTTGCCGGTGTTGATGGCACCGACGATAATGGAAAGAAGAAGTGTCACTTGAAATAGAGAAAACACGAGAGGGGTAAAGGACTGCAATCTCCGTCGATGGGTCACGGGGGTTTTATAAGGGTCATGAGCGCGACCTCTATGCTACGGATCATCGATCTTGTGACGGTTCAGAAATGAACGGTTCAAATTTATTCAGATCCAACGATCAATCAAAGTTTTGTCACGGCTCGTGACTCAGGTTTCATGGTCGTGACGAACAAAATTTACGCGTAAATGATGCGTAACGAGGGTGAAAGTAGGATACAACTAATTGTCACGGTCCGTGAGATAAAATGAAACAATGTAAGTTCCGGTCATGGTCGTGTCTTAGTCATGATTAGAAGTCACGATCGTGGCTGAGGTGTCATGATCGTTATGACAAATGATGATCATACATGTGATACACGTGACCATGACTAGCGGGGCACGACCCGTGATAAGATGAGTCACACCTGTAGCAATTGTGTCACAGTGGAAAGGTGAACTCAAGCTCGTCTCATTAGAATCACTGTCGTGACATGGTTGCACGACCTATGACTAGATACATTTTTTTAAGGGAAAAACCTAAAATCTAATTAAATTTATGCAAAACCAAATTAATCAAAATATAGACCCCAGACAATAATTTTTCATTGGAAAATAATAACCAGAATAGACTCAATGTCAAAGCACAAATTAACATTCAAACCTAACATCAATGTCAAAATCTAATCATGAAAATCAAGCAGAAACTAAAGGACCATAAATAGTTTAGAATCTAACACCTAAGAACAGACCAATAGAATAATGTTTATTCACAAAAATGCTGATTTATAATCTTCATCTTGACTTTACCTTAGTCCTCAAGTTGATGGATTTGATGTGCCTTCCTTAGGATTCTTTTCTGTGTTGCTTGGGAGGGCTCCAAGTGTGCGTCCTACTATGATGTCGGTGAGCTGCCCTATCTGCACTGATGGAGGAGTCATGGCTTGTGACCTTGGCCTTCATGGTGGTCATAAACTTGGTTAGCATCTCTTCCATGTTGCTCTTCATCTCAACAGTTGGCTCTTGAGGATTCTACACCTATGGGTTGAATCTATTACCTTGTTTCCATGCCAGATTAGGGTGATTCCTCCATCTAGGGTTGTAGTTATTACTGAAGGAATTGTTATTCTTGGGGAAGAATACAATACAAAATTTGCATTCTCCACTTTATTCAAATCAGCAGAATTATTTTCATGTGGGCAATCATTATAAGAATGGCCCTCTCCACAAAGCTCACATTGTTGAACTCCTCAAGTCATCAGTAACTTGAACTTCTTGTTAAGTGACTCCAGTTAAGCCATAACTTCATTGCTTGCAGAAACTTCAACCTTGTTCACAACTTTGTTCTTAGCACCCTTTGATCTCTTGGTTTACTAGGAATCAAGGGCTACATCTTCTATCATCTCATAGATCTCCTGTGGACTTTTTTTGCCCAAGACTGATCCTCTAGTAGAAGGGTCCAGCTTGTCCTTGTCTTCCTGGAAAAGAACATTGTAGAAGTCCTCTAGAATTTGTCACAAAGGAGTTCTATTATAGGGGACCTCCCTAGCACCTTGTATCTTTCCCAAGCCTCACACAGAGTCTCATCATCGTCATGTTTAAAGACCCTCAACTCGTTCCTCATCTTAGCTACTTTCTATGGGCAGAATTTGAAAACAAATTTCTCTATGAACTAGTCCCATGTAATGATGGCTCCAGTAGTCAAGGTGCTCAACCATGTCGACGCCCTGTCTCTTAGAGAAAAGAGGAACAGTCTCAGCTTCACTACGTCTTCAAAAGCATGGTTGCACTTGAATGTGTTGATATTCTAATGAAGTTATCCAGATGGCTATGTGGATTCTCATTCAGGGCTCCTCCAAACTGGTTCGCTTGGACCATCCTTATGGAAGGATGGATCTCAAAATTGTTAGCCATGATCACAGGGAGAACCACACTGGATTCAACATTTTTGTATTTAGAGGAAACATAGTCCCTCATGGTCATCTCAGCATTTGGTGCAGCAACAACTTGCTCTTCAACCATCTTTGTTTCTCTTCTTAGCTTTATGATTGTTCTCTCGATTTCTGAATCAAATTGTAACTCAACTCTTGAATTTGCAACTCGAGATCTGGTTGCTTTTAAATTGATGTCCAGAATGAGTGCTCTCTTGTGCTCGAGATTAGCCTGAGAATGTCACAAGGGTTTATGTAGTTTTGCATAAAGATAAATAACTTTCAACATAGTTTAATGAAATCAAATTAGGATAAAACAAAATTTTTCAGCAACGACACCAAAAACTTGATGCGTGCTAAGTATACATGTAAATCGGTAGCAAGTGCACTAGTCGTATCAAGTAATAGAGAATGAGTAGAGTGTCTATCCCATGAAAAAATTGTTATCCTAAAGTTAACTCACTAAACTAAGGAGATGAGTACATTGATTTTGGATAAGATATGTTCAAGAGAATTTAAAATAAAACAATCGATAATGGTATGATCATTAAGCGTCAACATGATGACATCAAACACTAGACTCAGATGAATAAATAGGAAAAATGTATAACTTAAAAGATTAAAATTTACATTCACCAATTCTTAAGAGAATTAAGGTTTACCTAAAATCTGATGTTCTCTCTAGGATACATCAACCATCTCAAGCCTATCGACTATATTGTTCTTTTCCAAGATGACAGTCTAATCTATTATGTTTTTGAGATGAAATGATCTATAATCCCTAAACTATGGATTGTTCCTCTCCAGGATGACAATCTCACATACCTCACACACGACATTCCTCTCCAGGATGATACTAAGTGTGGTATATAATGTGTTGACTGACAAAATTCGTAGATCAATTCAGGCATTCAGATGAAATCAAGATCTGCTATTCCTCTATAGGATGCTAATAGATTATAACATGATACAAAGCATGAAAGACATTAAACATATCATGACATACATAGATGAAATTGGAAAAAAATAAACTTTATATAAAACTAGTGTTTCTCCAGGTTTTCCCTTTTATAAATAAAATCTCCAAAAAGAAATATTAGAATACATGAGGTTCATCTGAATATGCAATAAGAGAAGAAAATAAAATACAATAATAATTATTCACAGAGGTTTTACACCTTCTAGTCGACGATCCAGCAGCACTTTGCCTTCTCCTGCTTTAGGTTCTCCCAGGCTTGAAGCATCCCCCAAATGAGGTTTTGGGGACTATTTATAGGTAGGAAGAAACCTAGGCTTGAGGAAAATCATCAAGGGGAAGATCAAAATCCAAACTAGATCTTGACCGTCAAAAATAGATTTGAAATGACCTTTAAAACGTAAGAAATCGCGCATGACGAACATTGTCACAGCCTGTGACAAAAATGTTATGGTTGTGACGGAACACTTGTATGGGCGCGGTTCACGTCACGGCCCGTGACAGAATTATCACGGCCGTGAAGGAATAGTAATACTTGGCCGCACATGTGTCACAGTTCGTGATATGAGAATCATGATCATAACCGAACACTTGTTTTTTCTCCAAAATGCATCACGGTCTATGACAAAAGTATCACGGCCATGACTAAACAATTTTAGCATTTCACGACCGCAACAAAAACATGGCTGAATAGTAGCTTTCTTCTCAGGGGGTCATGGCCCGTGAATGTGTAGTCATGACCCGTGACTGAAACGTTGCTTTTCTCCTTCTCTGCATCACGGGTCGTGACAAGCCTGTCATGGCCGTGGCCGAAGCTTTGAATTAAATATTCATATATTTTGACTTCGAATTTGGTCCAGATTTCGATGGCCTTCTCCCGTCGAGCCATTGAGTGCTCTGAACATATAAAAAGATCAGTTGTGTAGACTATGACTCTGAAAAATAAAATAAACAAATTAAATACTACTAAATGGATGCGTATGCTAACAAAATGCATGAAAAATAAGATAAAAATGATATGAACAATATGACCAAATTGCTACGCATGAGTCATAATCTACTGTTAATATTCGTGAAATATCTTATTCTATCATACGCATTTTGAAAAACCTGGAGTTGATCCTCGTTACTATATACTTTGATTTGTAGTCCAACTCTCTTCTTCTTCCTTGCCCTAGCTTCCCCTCTCTTTTCCTTTGGGATGCACCTTCTTCTAGACCTCTTCTCCTCTTTGATGATCTCACGCCGAGGAGAGAAGGAGAGAGGGAGAGAGAGAGAGAGAGAGAGAGAGAGAGAGAGAG
>LTAE01008436.1:0-20585 GCA_001647135.1 Pontederia paniculata | reverse complement strand
CATATGTTATTCATCGAGTCCATTATGTTGTATGGCCAATTAATAGGCATTTTGCTTATTTTCAGCACTATCGAGTCTGTTGTACGAGCTATGAGCTCAATACTATGTTTAGCCTTTTGGCGAATGTTGTAACTTAACGTGTTTAAGTTAACTTCATGTATTCTCACAACTATATATGTGGGTTTATTGATCGTTTCCGCTGTGCACTATTGCTGTAATTTATCGTCTTCCGCTGTCATAGTTTATTGTTTCCTCGTACCGCCTCGGGAGCCTCCTTGACGCGTGTCGGATATCGATTCAACCACGTGTGGGGCGCGCTCGCGGGGCGTTACAATAAGCTATAGATCTTTGTGAAGCTTCCACTTTCAATTTTTTTTCGAGAAAAAAAAGGAAAAAGAAATATCAAGGAGGGATGAAATCGAGTGATGCTTACTTGCTGTTGCTTCTGGTACTGGTCTTAATGGTCAGGATTGGGTTTGCAATTCCGAAAGAGGTAGGCGACGTTGAGCTTGTAAGGTCTGATGATTTGTTTCAGGTGATGGAGAAATTTGGGAGGTAGAGAGAGGTTGCATGACTGGATCTTACTTGTTTTTTTTTTTTGCATGAAAAATTCAATTTTTGAAGGGTCTATCTCCTCTTGCATCCCCATTGTTTGTGGTAATCTTTGGAAAAATCATGCTTTTGCAATGTATTCTTGTATAATTAAACTAATAATTTCTAATAGGTTGTCCTTTACAATATGACTTACTTTCCTGTGAGATATCTAGGATAAATATTTAGTCCCAATTAGTTGTAGTTTTATTAAGTAGCGTGTTCATGTCGAAGTATGTATAAGAGGAAAAAAGATTCATTCTTGTGGAATGTCATCTTAGTTCACTATTAAGTTGTAGTTTAACATTCTTGGATTTTGAAACACAGGTTGACATCAATGCTACAGATGTATCTGTGGCAAACACTAATTTGAGTACGACGGTTGCTCCACCTAATCCATTGAAAAAAGATGAGGAGAAGGGCCACATAAATAACGATGAGATATATAAAGATGAAACTAAGAATGATAACAAGAATGAGGGAAGTACCGGTGAGAAAAATGATGAGACATTGGAAAGGTTGAAGTCGAAGGATACAGATATGAATCAGACTTCATATGCCACAGCAGAAAATATAACCAAGATGTCATCAATGGGAGATTCCCATGTAGAAGAATGTGAACCATCAAATAGATGCATTGATGAGAAGAGCAAATTCATTGCCTGCCCCAGGATCCCTGGAGAAGGTATGTGATGCAGCCCCTTTAGCATTACATTTGTCACCTCTAATCTGTTCTTTCTGCTCAAGAATTTGGGAAACTTGCTGTCTACTTTTGAACATGTTAGCTGCATCTATTTGCAAAAATTACATCATCATCGGCAAAATTCAATTGTGACAAAATACGACATATTCGATGAAAAGGACGTACAATGCTCCATTAGGCCTTTATGTTACTTTTGGTTCTTTGAAATATTTAATAGGTAAACTTTAGCTATTAAACTGCATGTGTCTAACCTAACTCCAAACTCCGCAAATGTTGCCATCATAATACTAGTGATGCAACATCTAGTTCACGAAAACAATGAAAAACCCCATATTATCAGTATTTCGCAGTCCTCTTTGAAGGCATCATTTTGTTTATGGCTTTCTGCTGAATACCCTAGCAAAAGCAATTCTTCCCCTAAAACAGAACAAAGAAATATAATAATACCATGATGAGGACCATTTAAATTTTGGATACTTGTCTTCACTGTTTGGACAACGTTAGGAACCATGTTACTTTTCAGCATCTTCTTATATGAATATTCATTTCCCATGCACTGCCTTCTGCATATTTATTATAGATGATGCTGCTTCTAAGAAGAAGATCATTTAATTGTAGAAAGAGCACTTGGCAAAGCCAGTATATCTTGTTAACCAAATTAAACCTGCAAAGTGTAGCAGACATTGCGTCTTCACGATCTTCAAGATAGAATAAAGTCCAAGATATTAAACAAGATGCAATTAGGTGTAAACATAAGGTTGAAAGTTCATTTATCATGAAGAGATCTTTCACCAATATTTACTGGTAACACAGTGTTTCATTTTCCCCATTTTAGAGAGATGTGATGTCGGTGCTTCCTCATTTACACGGTTATTTTTCTACCAATTGGGGTCTGGAAGTGGCTTTCTGTTTTGGGAGGATGTCTCAGCCTCTTCCGAACCATTCTCACATTTGTTCTCAAGGCTTTATGTTGTTGCGTCGGCACGTCATGTCTCAGTTTTGGAATGCTTGTTAAGATCTTCAGCTGATGATTTGAGTGGTGTGTGGGCCCATCTCTTCAATGCAATGCTATCGGATCAGATGATGGATGATTTTCTCATGCTTTTAGGGAGGCTCGAGAGCAAGAGTCGTGATGTCTCTCGTTTGGACTCAGGTTTGGTCAGCAAGCTAGTCTTCTGTTAAGGCGGAATATGAGTTACTGGGGTTAATGGATCAACTAGAAGATGGCAAGCTAAGGACATACTGCAGTCTTATATGGAAAATGGAATTACCTGTGAGCATTAGAGTTTTTTCTTGGCTTTTTAGCAGGCAGCATATACTCACCTGCACATATCGCCAGTGACGGTCACCAGAACCTGGTGCCAGTTGCATTCTTTCTGGATCTTCTGAAGAGGGCATTCAACATTTCTTTTATTGCGGGGTTGCATGTATAATGTGGCATGGTGATGGTTATCAGTGGATTAATGGGCGTTCTATATCAAACTTTTGGATATCATTCAGGTTTGGTGTCGATCAACAAGATATTCAGGTTTGCATATTGGGGCAAACTTGAGCTCATCCGATAGGTTTGCATACGACTTTAGCAAAAGATAGTTTTTATTGAGAGTTGTTATAGTAGAAATGTTGTCTTTGACTCAGGCTTGTGGTGGGAGGTCGATCTGACTAGAGTGACCTTTTTTACAATTTCTGTACACATTTAACATAATATATGTGCTTATTGAAAAATTGAATGGTAGCAAAATTGGCAATTGTACTTTGCTTTCTTAAAAAACATAGGGTCTCATTTCAAAGGAAATACACTGCTTTATGAATGTGCATGCATACATGTATTGATATTGCCAATGTTTTGGTGTAATGTCCATCTATGTGCGAATTTAATGAGCTTCCAATATTGGTATCGAATCATTGTGCTTCGTTATATGTGTTATACTCATAGTTTCCTTTCACATTTACCAGACTCGTTGAATATATTGCTTCTGATGCATAACAGAGGACAAGGTGCCCTCTTTGTTAAATTATTCGCACCTGATGTTGTAATTCTGGAACAAACTGAGGTTAATCTTCAAGGAAATGAAAATAAGGAGGTAACCCAGATTTTAACAAGGCTCAGTTTTAGTTCAGCATGATAATGCATATCTTCAGTAATCAAAATTCTTTGATTTGAAAATGCAGGTTAAAGTTTCAATCGGTGATAGTGCCAATGAAACAACAATAGTTTTGAATGTGGCAGGTAGTAATTGTAGCCTCAGATTATCGAATATGATCCCTTTTCCTTTGAAGAGCAAAACATCTAAGATTGGAGGATACCTCTCTTTTCCTACACGTAATTCTGCTGTATTGTTCGTAGTTGCAACAATTCTCCTTTTGGCGGTCGTTATGTACATCAAATTTAAGCAGATGGATCAGCTAGGTGTCCCCAAGTACGAGAAAATGGATATGACACTGCCTGTTTCAACAGGAGGGAATAAGGATTCTGATGAAACTGATGGTTGGGATGATAGCTGGGGAGATGATTGGGATGATGAGGAAACCCCAAAATCGCCGATAAGATCTGTTTCAACTCCAACATCTAAAGGTCTTGCTTCAAGAAGATCTGGCAAAGATGGGTGGAAAGACTAAACGTATATGGAGTGTGGATCATAGCAGCAGCTGGTTAACTAAAATTACCGAAATGGTCACACTATTCGGGAAACAATTTTGGCATTTTATACTTTGGTAGCAACTTTCACACAGGTTCCAGGTTTCAGGTGGATATGCCAGATCTTTCTTAACCTTACTACTATACAACATATGATATTTTCTCTTATTCTAGTTGGAAGAATATTTATCGGAAAGGTATTCCATAAATCCACCTGCAATGAATAGTAGGCATCCTTGTGTTTACCTCTTAAGATGTTTCATTGTTTATCACAAGGGCTGATTGATCTTGATGAATGCCATTATCCAATTCCATTTTGTTGCCTTTCTTGTTCCTCCTCGTATATATCATTTATTTTCCTAAAATTTTAAGCAACAAATTATAGAAAAAATTGCCAACATTTTTCAGTTGGGTGAACTCCTGAAAACCGTGTGACTTGTTGGGAGGTACCACTGTTTATATGTCTGGGATTCATTGGTTTCTTTAAACTTCTGGTGATCATTGAGATTGTATTATTTATCAATTTTCTATTTGTTTTGTTTTTTTGGAAAGCAAGACAACAGTTTGTGACATATTTTTTGGGGTAGTGTGAGATCTTTAATTTGCAATTGGATGTAAAGTATTTATTTTCTATTGTCAAAAATTAAAATATTCAGCATTTTTTTTTATATGTTCTCCTAATCTTAGAAACAAAGGAAAACTCTGCTGGACATCATTCTGTAAATATTCTGGTTGGCCTACTTTATATATATGAAGAAGTTAATTTCATGCATTATTCTTGTGTCTATCTAATTTTTCCCTAAACAATATGAAAACTTAAATAGATTATTATTTGGCTTGATAAATGAAAGGGCATATGAACCATGAACATGATTTGCCAATAAAAAAAAATACTCTCTCCAATTCTTTGTTCGATCTCAACTAATATTTGTATTCAACTCTCCTAAACTAATATTATTTTCAATTTCACCTCTAAACTAAAGAAATATTCACATACCTAATAAAATTTTGACTTTTGTCGACAATATCGATCATCATGTTAACTTTTTTTTTTCAATTACATTTTTATCATTTGAAGATACTTAAACATTGTAATAACTGTAACATTGGGCTTAAAATGTAAAAGAAATATTAAAAGGCATCCATTTATTTTTAAAAACGTAATTGAATAATAAAAGAAGAAATGTTAAGATAAGTGTAACGCCTTTAAAATCAGACTCTGTCACGTGACATAATGTTCTTTTGAAATGTACGATTTTGCTTCTTTAACTTTATATTTGATCGACTGACTGATCAACACAATGAACGCAACAGACATAAGTTAATACTTTGAAATAAAACTCCGCACATAAAAATATTCTATTACATTGTTCAATAATGAAAAAGATATAATTAATAACAAGTAAATCCAACTCAATACTAATCATGTGCAAGTTATCATGCCACAAACATCGGCATTACTAGTGCCATCCTGTATTCGTCGTTCTCATCGGAAATAATTCTCATATAAACTATGAAGCTCAATATATAATGACAATAGGGTAAAACCAATATGAAGACAACATAAGAAAATATGTTAACTCAATAATTCATCATTATAAATAGTAATTTTACTTTATCCTTTTTTCTTTATTTGTATTTTTTCCTTTTTTTCAATGACCATAATGCAGTCATGGTAGAAATATACGCTCATTACTTTCTAGATTTCATTTCAGTATCTTTCTTTCTCAGTGTCATATGAAGCAAGGACATTGGTTGCACTAGATAATGCACAAATTTCAATATGTCCTACTCACTTCATTCTTTCAATGACATAAGATCATCACTGGCAAGAACTTCAATCACATCAAGATGAACAATATTAATAGTAATCATTATGTTCAAGCCTAGTCAGTACTTAGGACCCTTTTTATTTTTTTATTTATCTTTTACTAAGTTGAAAATCATTATAATCAATAGCGAGCTTTTACCGCTAAATTAAAGTTTCATGTTATCCTGCCATATGATGTTTAAGTAAGCCATAAAACGTTTATCAATAAATCTCAATAGTTCACGAAGAAACTCAATTACTTTATTTCTGAGATACAATTGGGACAAGGCAATTGTTCTCGAATTAGACCATTCAATGGTCTGAAATATAAAAAATAATTGGGTCCCATAATCAGGATAAAATTCTGCAATCGAGATAAATCTCACAATCGGAGGGGCCCTCCTTTGGATGCGCAATTTCATTCACAATCATTTCATATTTTCAGTTGAGCAGATAGCTCGCTTCTAGGTTATCTGCAAGAAGGGCTAGATCAATACAGTAACATAGGGCATCATCTAATATGATCAAACAATCCATACATTAAGATCCAATCATTTAATCTTCATTCATCAAGTAGAATAGGATCCGCGTTGGATCTCAACAAGGTCCACGTTAGGGTTTTGAAAATAATGTCCAAGTCGTGATCGATCTAGGGAACACGGTCCACATTCCTGGTGGAAACAACTAGGTTCAATCAAATTAGTTCCAGTTAGCATTAGTTGATTGACATGGTCCACGTCAAGTTTTGACACAATTCATTCACATGCTATGTATGCATTCAATACACATCTATTCTAGGTGAAATGTCCTGCGTTCTCAATATGATATATGTCGGATGCAACATAGTTCGTGTTAAGGTTAGAGTTTATGTCAGTGCAATCTTTGGTCCGTCGAACGTCGTTTGTGTCAAGGTGTGACATTAACCGTCTCCCATCTCCGGTGCTACCTGAGGGACGTGGACTATGCGATCCACATTCAATTGGCATCGAGTTGTCCGGTGAGATGCGACCTATGTTGACGCTCCAACGTCATGTAGCGAATGTGGTGTCGGTTACAACACGGTCCATGTTGGATCTCCAAAATGTCCATAGCGCTGAGATTTTTGTCTTCATCCCAAAATCAATACAGGCGTATTAAATTCAACGATACAATATCGAATTATAATTTTTATGCATATGATCATATAATTATACTTTTTTTGTGATTCATATATTCAATCATCAAATATGCAATACCCCAAGGAGTCATTTGGTATGAGGTAATCTAGGTAGATTATCAGTTATTTAATTTAAAATTTTCAGAGCTCACTCATAGCTACATTTGGCTGCAACATATTATCAATAATTTTTACCTCTTTGATAATTTAAACTATCACATAAATGATAATCAAAATAACACCTAAGGGAAGTGTGCTTCTAAATTACCAGTATCATGAGATGCATTTTGACAAAAAATCCATTCGACCGAACTTTTAAAATATTCATATTTTATCAAAAATAATATTGTTCAACATTCTTTTAATTTTTGAAGATTATTTGACAAACAATTGATAATATAAATTTTATATATTTTGTCCAAACTTATGTTTTTATTATTTTTACTAGATATGCTACAATAATAGACTATTTTCATTACTAGTACTAGTCTTGTCTTGTTAAAAGATATTTTTTCCTCGAAGATAGACGAATTCGGGGCTGATTAGCTCTTTTATTTATATAAAATAATATATTAATAAAATTCAAGATTTTGTAAGGATATTTTAGTAATTTTATTTTAAATAATTTAAATTATAGTTTATGTTGTTAAACGTATCAAACACTATAGTATGATATTACTAGTAATTATAAAGTGATAATATATTTTAATGGTGATCTAAATTATTGATTAAAAAAATAGAAATGTGTCGAACAGCCCATAAGATTGATCCTTCATTACATACTTTGATTATTGCTATCCTAACTCTTCTTCCTCATCTTTGTTCCTCTCCCACGATAAATTTTCCACCTCTTCCTCGAGGTGTCGTTGGTTCTCATCCTCTCCTCCTGATTCAATTCTTTAAAATGCAAGGAGAGAAAGGATCTTATCTCTAGTCTTCAAGAGAAAGAGAATGAGAGAGCTTTCTGTCAGCTAGGAAAACAAACAATGGTTTTAGGGAGGAATAGCTTGTGGCTTGAAGTTGATATAGAAGGATATTAGATTTTTGGATGATTTTAAATTGAATTTAAATTCGAAGTCATTATTTAAATATGTTAAAATCTTATCATGTAGGAACAAACACGGTCTGTGTCTTATATAGATATTGTTCAGTTTCTTCGTTTCAACTTGTCCTAGCATGCGTCTAACACAACCCGCATCCAGTTAGAATAAGGTTTGTGTTAAACATTTTCTAAACAATTTTGATTATTTAAAAATCATCGGGCTATAACATCAAATTTATTAGGTTACGAGTATAACTTAAAATTAGTCGTAGTTGAAAAAGATAAATGGAAAGGAATCCTACTATATATTATTCATTTTATGTTGATTAACATAAGATAAGTTACGAATAACAGAAAAAAAAACAAGAAACTAATAAAAGAGAGTTGGAGTGGATTGTTAAACTGCACTTCTTCCTATATCTCGACTGCAAATTCCTCTAAATGCAAAGCCCAAAAAACTGTGCAGCCAAACGAAAATTTAAGATAGTGGCCTTTGTCGAACTCATCCAATTCCAATCATAAATACTTTTGCAATTATGAATATAAGTGGCCATCCACCTTCCTCTTTTCTCATGGAAAAAGTGCTTCCATGCATAGTCATGTTCCTTTGTAGTTATGGCCAACGCTGCAGGGTGGCCTCTGATCTGACCGTCAAGGCTTTATTTAATGCTTCCTGCTTCAAGTGACTGAGGAGGAGGAGGAGGAGGAGGAGAAGGATGGTGGTGGTAGTGACTTTGGAATTCGAAGTAGAACGGCTAATCCTTTAATGCACCTCTGACTACCTTGATTTCCATGTTTAACTGTTTACCTTTATTCAACTCTAGAAGAATATGGAATACAAGCATAATAATTTGGAAAGAATCAGGTAAAATAACTAAAGAAAAATAAAAGGAAAGAGAACAAAATCCCGGGAAAAGAGGGGGAAAAGTGAAATTTGGATTAATGTAATCCTTTCTAATGTTTCAGATAAAATCTTCATCTTCTTCGCCTGATAACATACTATAATTATAAATGTATTTATTTTCTTTTTATATATATGTTTGAAAATTGATTACGAGAGTCATATGCATGCATTATATATCTTTTTCTTTTATGTACATATAATAAATACTTACTTACGGGCTAAATAAATATATAGAAACCAAGTTGCAGGGTATCCGTGCCTTGTGATGGCTAAGTGTCGGCTATTAATTCTAGATCCAAAACTAAGAACGTCGCGTAGGTACTACAACCCGTAGTCGAGAGATGGAATACGTACCACCTCTCACCTTATCGACCAGCTCATTTATCTAAGAGGCCTGACCTCCTCCTGCTGCTGCTGCAGCTATTTTGAATCCAATGTCTGTCCATTGGAGCATGCATATCTTACTTCTCAACCATTGCAACATCATAGAAAAAACCATCAATCAAAGAGTGATAGTTATTGCTGACCAAAATTAATTGGAATTCATTTCACAATATATATCTCAAGAGTAAACAACTTGTGGCACCCTTTGCATATTTGCCTAATTGTCTTCCCAAATCTTACAATTGAGTAACACTTGTATTAATTCATTCTAATTGATGATTGTCTAAACGAGCATGATGAGATGCATACGCTGAGTGCCGACAGGACTATCTACATTATATATATATATATTTATATATATGAAAGTGTATTCTATTTAAATATAATATCCCGTGTATCTTATTATCTGCATGATTGAATATGAGTTATGTGATTAGGAAAAAATAAATAAAAATATAAATTGTAAATAAACTATTTATTTTTAATCATTTAGGATGATAGGATACAATTTTTAGGATAAAATCTAAAATTTAGGAAGATATAGCATCCAACTAAAAATTAGATGAAAGGTAGAGAAGTGAGCAGCAACAATGCAATGTAATGAAGCGTCATCACGGACCGGTCTATTACAATCATTTCTTTTGTATTGAAATGAACAAAAATGTAAGTTTCACCCGGTGAGAATTAAATTAAAATATTATTAGTCCAGATGATGCTCAAATTCGTTGCAACACTTGATTCCTAAGCATTCGAAACGTTCTCTATGGCTTGTATACCAAACACATCCTTTAGGATTGGAAACACTTCAGAATTGAAGTAAAAAATATGAAAAAAAAAACTAAAAGTTGATTCAACCTGGTTGAAAAAAAAATGGCATTTAAAAAACATTAAGTGATTTTCAAATATAAAAAATGATCACTTGAGGCGTCCAATGGAGCCCTACCTAATTGATATTATAGAATGTATTTTATTTATCCTTTTTATTTTCAATATCTCCTAACATATATAAAACTATTTAATTGACACGTAATTACGTAATTAAATGTTACCAAAAACGACAAAAGAATTGCATTGGAATATATATATATATATATATATATAGTTTTATAAAATTAACTATTATTTGATATTGATAAGAATGTATTTTTTAAAAAAATATATATAACAAAAAAAGTACTAAAATTGAGAGGATTTTTTTCAGTTTGAAAATTCACTTAAAAAGTATCAAATTTTCTACATTAAAAGCTTATTCGACCTTAACCACTTTCATCTCTTTTAGGATTTAAATTTGAATCACTATGAGTTCTTTTATTTGTCGACAAGAAAATAACCATAGACATTTAAAGTTGAAATGATTGATCCGGAAACGCGATCAAATAACTCGATTACAAAGGATCCAAACAAGTTCATGTGCCTCTCCTATTACGATGAGAGCAACAAACTATGATATGAATGATCCCATGAGAAGTCGGTGATGCCAATTTACTTCATTTTTCCTTTAGATCTCTTGAATGGATGCATGATGCAATCCATTGATTGGTGGTCCTAATTTTCTTCATTTTTCCTTTAGATTTCTCGAGTTGATACATGATGCAATCCATTCATTGTTTGGGGCTGCCATCTCCTTTTTCTTCTTTTGTTAGATTCGATTACAGATTCAGATATGCATCCTGTTCTTGCTTGTGTCGGTGGACGCCAGAAAGGATTCCAAAGTTTCTTTTTTTTCCAAAAAATGAAGAGTTTAGTCTCATTCGGTCCTATCGCAATTTGGATTTTTGTTTTGATCACTAACATTTTCTAGTTTACATTCTCGATCGAGGAAACAAGACGGTAAGATTTTGTTATAGTTTCCTGATCACGAATCATATGTATGTTTATATATATATATATATGGCAGTGATGAGTGAAAGGAACAAAAACAGCATGATNCTATCGCAATTTGGATTTTTGTTTTGATCACTAACATTTTCTAGTTTACATTCTCGATCGAGGAAACAAGACGGTAAGATTTTGTTATAGTTTCCTGATCACGAATCATATGTATGTTTATATATATATATATATGGCAGTGATGAGTGAAAGGAACAAAAACAGCATGATGATGCAATTAAGCAACAGAGAGACACAATGGAAGTTGCAGGTAGCCATCCAGTGCTCAGCAAGTACGACATGCATTCATTGTGGCCATTGCGTTGGTGCATCGTATATTTTACTATTGTATGGGTCATATACATATATATATATATATATATATATATATATATATATATATATATATATATATAATAGAGATAGAGGCAAACTCACATTTTTTAATTTTTTATAATTTATTGTTATATATTTTGACATATCCTATTTTTTTTTCTGGATTCGTCCAGGTGTATCTTAAGTAGGAACGATATCTTTAACATATGAGTATTAAAAAAAATGAGTTGGAATTTACAAATTTTATTCTACAATATATATGACTTTTGGATTTGAAGTTATTAGTATATGATTAATTTAATTTAAATAAAAAAACATTTTTTAAAAATATTAATGCAAAAAGTTGAACTTAAAATTACTAATGTTCTGATCTTTCAATTTCGAAGTTCATACTTTCTTCTTTCGATGTCAAATTTATCGATGTCCAAGATTATTAGCAACTGACTAATTCGGTGTTTGAACGGATAGCAAAGAGAAATCCTGACCAAATTGATGACTGTTCGAACTCGGGACTACTAACTCCATCGTCTCTCAACTTAGGATACAAATCCGCTAATCGAAGCTAAAATTTTATTATCATCTCAGTTAACTCTGGTTGATCTTCAATATATATTCAATGGTCCGTATGCCAAGACCGAGCTCAAGAATCTCAAAAAACTTGTCCGGAGAAAGAAGGAAGAAATCGTCCGTCTGCCACTTTAAGCATCTAACAACCATTGCTAGGAAAAATAAAGAAGGAAGGAAGTTTCTTTCTCCTTTCTCCAATTCCAAGAGCAAGATACCTTTTACCATTCAGCTGTTGCTGTTTTGCATGCACAGATGTCCACCTGACCGGATCACCACAGTAACTGCCCTTCTCAAGGGGTTAACTACTTTGTTCATGTTTGTAGTGAAAATAATAATAATAATGTGATCCGAATGATGGGAAAAAGAAATTGTTATCATTGTTATTGTCACAACTCACAACCATTGCTAGGAAAAATAAAATAACAAGAGAAAAAAAAAGAAGTGTGTGGAAAAGAAGGCAGCACATGGCGTGTCTTTTCCCATTCTCCAACAGTTAATTTGAGGTGCTCAATGCTCATGTTATTAAGTGACAGGTGCCAAAGAAGAAGGCTAAAAGTGAAAACAGAACGCATTCATTACCTTATATTTTTAATGTTTTACAACACATAAATGCGAACCATTTAATAATCACGGCTTTACTCCTCCTCACCTCTTTCTCTCTCCCCTATATACAAGTCCAATTGTCTACCCCAAAACCTCTTCATCTCTCATCTTCCAAAACCTCCCTCTTCGCCTTTCTTCATAGCTCCCTCACATGTATTGTGGTTTCATCAGAACTTTAACTGGTAAACCACAGCCACATTGTGAGCTGCAGCTCTTGGACATTCCTCATTGTGCTGAGTGCTAAGTTTTGGGGTTCAGATTGAAGAGCTTTGTGTTCTCCTTTTGTGTGGTTCACTTCCTGTTGCCAGCCATGGCAGGGGTTGTTCTGCTGCTGCTGAACCTTTTGCTGGCTTGCTTTGTGACATTTGCCTCTGCTGGGCATGACTACGGGAAGGCTCTCAGCAAGAGCATTCTGTTCTTTGAGGCCCAGAGATCTGGTTACTTGCCGTTCAACCAGAGGGTGGGTTGGAGAGGGAACTCTGGATTGCTTGATGGGAAGGCCAATGGTGTAAGCAGTTTTTTTTCCTTTTGTTGCAGTTGTTTCTTGCTTCCTCTTGCATGAACTATTATGGTCAATGTGCACTTAAATGTCTAATGTTCACATGCTCAGATTGTGCATTTTACTTTGGACTTGCCTATGATTAGAGTATGGACTATTAAGGGGTATATATTTTTAATATGATTTGTAAGGTCAGTGAAGAGACATCTAATTAAGTTGTTTGAGTGTCCTGTGAGTGTTGCCAAAAAGGAGATACGCTGGACCATAAGAAAGGTTTTGACCATATATATATGTTCCTGTCATTGCTGTCTTTCTTGTCTATTGGACTAAAGTGACAACAACGTCATGTTCCTAAGTTCTCATCTTAAGGGTGTTTGCATTGCTTTTCTAAAGTGCAACTGTATTTTCTTTTCCTTTTTTTTCTCAGTGTTTAATTTGCATATGATATGCTATATTGATACTAAAAGTTAGTAGTCGATGACAACATTTTTTTTTTATTTCATATCCAATAACTCATGCTAAATTAATGCATTATGCTTCCTTTCTGTTGCATTGTGTTACCTACCTTTTATTATTCCTGTATCTGTTCTGTGCAATGGTCACAGGTAGATCTTGTGGGAGGCTACTATGATGCTGGTGACAACGTGAAATTTGGGCTGCCCATGGCCTTCACCATCACCATGATGTCCTGGAGCATAGTCGAGTATGGGAAGCAGATGGCAGCAAGTGGAGAGTTGAGGCATGCCATGGATGCTGTGAAGTGGGGCACTGACTACCTCATAAAAGCCCACCCAGAACCCTATGTTCTTTACGGAGAGGTGGGTAACCCTGTTTCCAATTCTCTTCACAGCCTCTTCATACCATCCATTTCTTTCACAAAACCAGAAAAAAAATTCCTTCTTCTAAGAGAAGGATGTTTTATTTTAGTTACCTTTTTATTTTGCTCAAAATTAAAAACAAGTAGTGCATGCTTTCATGTGCTTATGCTCACTATTCTTTTTCTCTCTGCATCTATAATTCTTCTGCTAAACAAGAAATGTGTCTCATGTATTCTCCATGCATTTCCCAAATGTAAAATCCAGTTTCATTTTGCACAACAAAATTAATGAGTCAGAACAGGAGTTGCTCTTTCCACTGTACTTGTCTCCTACTAAATGCTCAGTACATCGTGGGATGGAGTAAATGAGCAGTAAATACTGTTGTCCTTCAGAAGTTAGCAGCCTCTTTTGTTTTTCTGTTGGTGCATCAACAAAATCCAGTCTTCCAATGTCGTTAATGAACCTCAAAGTTACAGCCAAGCTTGACAACAGAAACACATTCATCAGAGAATGTTGAATAACTTGCTTTGCTTGTCTCCACTCCTAGGTTTCATGTATTGCTGGGCTGCCAAACATTTGAAGGTAAAACTCTCCAAAAACGTTTGACTGCAAAACATGGTCTAAAATGATACCACATTTGCAGAAATAATTCTTGTTTCATGTTAGGATTTGTGTTTCCTGATGATAATTAGTTGACCACTAATATTCTCGTTAATCACATAGGTGGGTGATGGAACCACAGATCACTACTGCTGGCAACGGCCAGAGGACATGACCACCAGCCGGCAGGCTTACCGCATCGACGTTAATCATCCTGGCTCGGACCTCGCCGGAGAGACTGCCGCCGCAATGGCTGCGGCTTCCATTGTGTTCCGACACTCAAACCCCTCCTATTCTTTCCAGCTTCTTAGCCATGCTAGACAGGTTTGTCTGAACACCCAATTAATCATTCTACTTTTTGTAATAAACTATTAGCGCTACTTTTTTTTAAAGTAAAAACCCAAAGCTTTTGACGAAAAAAAGAAAGTTTTATTGTACTCGTTCCGTTCTCTGGACAAGGCCCAGTAGTAATTTATGCTTTACGGGGGCCCATAAGTACTTGAAGATCTGGATCTTCCCGTGTCGGTGCAATACACATCCACCTATAATTTTCCTGTTATGACCCTGAAACGATGTCAAATGATTCCTTGCCACAGTATAAACAATAGGGGTAAAAGCGTCCAAAGAAACAAATTAGGAGAATTTGCATGTACTTTGTCATACCATAATGACCTCAAAAAATTTTACACAGTGTTTTGGTAATCTTTAGCTGTTCGAGTTCGCGGACAAGTACAGGGGAAAGTACGACAGCAGCATCACAGTGGCTCAAAAATACTACCGATCGTACAGTGGATACGGGGTAACCAGATCAAATCGACGGTTCAAAAAAATTCTGATGAAATTGTAAAAAACTATCGAGATTAATTCGCATTCAATTGGGGCAGGACGAGTTGCTATGGGCCGCAGCATGGCTGCACGAGGCGACCCACGACTACTACTACTTGGACTACTTGGGTAACAACGGCGACGCCCTCGGCGGAACGGGATGGGCCATGACGGAGTTCGGCTGGGACGTCAAGTACGCCGGCGTCCAAGTCCTCGCCTCCAAGGTTTGTAACTCTATCTTTTCTTCTCAGGTCATCTGCTCTCGAGATCACAAAGGCGTTCTGGACGCAATTTGTAATCTGCATGAGCATGATCGATCAGACATGTACTGAATAGTTTTCCTCTGGTTTGGACTTCGCGTGTGCATGCAGTTCCTGATGCAAGGGAAGGCATCGCAGCACCGGACGGTGTTCGAGAAGTACCACCAGAAGGCCGAGTACTTCATGTGCTCTTGCCTCGGCCGGGCATCCCGCAACGTGCAGAGGACGCCCGGCGGCCTCATGTTCCGGCAGCGCTGGAATAACCTGCAGTTCGTGACGAGCGCGTCCTTCTTGCTCACCGCCTACTCCGACTACATCTCCTCTGCCGGAAGGAGCCTGCAGTGTGCATCCGGTACTGTCTCTCCCAACGACCTTCTCGTGTTCGCCAAGTCTCAGGTAAAATTACAACTCTTCTCCGGGTTATTGCACTTGAATTATGATCTGAAACTTCGTGTGCATTTTGCATGGCAGGTGGATTACATACTGGGAGACAACCCAAGAGCCACGAGCTACATGGTGGGCTACGGGAGCACGTACCCGCAGCAGGTGCACCACCGGGCGTCCTCCATTGTGTCCATCAAGGTCGATTCAGCGTTCGTGAGCTGCAGGGGAGGCTACAGCACTTGGTACCTCCGCAGTGGCCGCGACCCAAACCTTCTGGATGGCGCCGTGGTCGGCGGGCCTGATGCCTACGACAACTTTGCCGATGAAAGGGAGAACTACGAACAGACAGAACCCACTACGTACAACAATGCCCCCATGCTCGGTCTCTTGGCTCGCCTTAATGTTGGCAATGGTGGCTATGATCAACTCCTCCCAGGTATATAGTGCATGCAAATTCATTTATTTTGTAAGCTTTTGCATTGATTTGGAGCTGCAAAGAAAAGTAAAGATGCATGAATTTTATTTGATCTTTTAGCATTTCTTCTCTGGCTTGCAGTTGTGCTTCCTACTCCTGGAAGTCCAGTGAAGAACGAAAAGGCCAACCCCAAGCCTCTTCCTCAGCCATCAATTCCAGGTATTATACGATGATCATATTGTTTTTTTTTTAATTTGCAGTAAGCTGACTAAATCACAGGCAAATGATTCATCGTTTCAGATCAAAAGAGTGTGTGCATATATGTGCCAGTTTGTGCAGAATCTTCGCCTGTTTTGAATGAGTTTGTTGATTCTAATGCAGTCACCAAGCACTCGGCACCATTCTCGGTTGAGCAGAAGGCAACAACCTCGTGGAAGCAGAAGGGGAAGACTTATTACAGGTACTCCACATTGGTGACGAACAAGTCGCCAAAGACAGCCAAGGATCTGCATCTCTCAATCTCTGAACTCTATGGCCCTGTTTGGGGACTGGACAAGTCCAGGTATGGTTATACATTCCCCAAGTGGATCAAGTCTCTAGCCGCCGGTGAAAGCTTCGAGTTCGTGTACATCCACGCAGCATCCCCTGCTGATGTTGAGGTCTCAGGTTACAGGTTGGTTTGATCTTTTGGAACACCAGAGGAACAGGACGATGGATTGGATAACCATATAAATATTAGTGTGTTTTTGTGGTTAAATATAGGCGTGGATTACATACGAATCATGCCCACTCTTTTACTTGTGGGTTTATATGTTGCAAAGTTCTGCATAAGATATGTAGAAATTTGTAGTGTGGGGATGTACGAGGAGAAAAGGAGTGAAGAGACCAAAATATTTAAGTGCTCATCCTCTTTTTCCTCTGCTTTTTTTTCTTTTGCAAAAAGTAAATGAGAGGTATATCCTTTCTTTTGTGTCTCAATCTCATGTTTGTTGGCAATATGAAATCGTTAAACAGTGTTTAAAGTGTACGTGTTATGCCATTTACAATTATATGGTTATTGTTTAGTATTTTATTCTCGTGTGCTCATTAATTTGGACTACAATTTTAACACTACTTATAAATGTTTAGGGATTAATGAACGTATCATGCAGTATTATTTTGATATTGTGTCACACACATTTTTACGATTGTAATTTAATGTTAAAACTATTTATATATGAATCATGTTTATATGAATAATATAATTCTTTATATAATTAGTTTTGATAAAAGATTACAATTATAATTTTAAAATTTGATGATTAAAATTATGTTTGACACGGTGTCCATAAAATAATGCATGACACGTTCAATTTTCCCAAACGTGTTTATGCATCTTTTCTTTTATTGATAAAATCCAGAAAAGCTAAAACGTATTCATGGCGTGTTGTAGATTAATATGCATGGTGCGATGAAAAGAATATATAATATACCGAGTTTCAGATGTCCTACTTTTCTTTGCAATGAAATTTTGGTGAGATCTTATGTATGAATTGCATTGTACATTTTTTTTGTTTTATATTTTCTGATGTACAAGTTGCATAAGTTTACAAAGACTAAAATGTTTATTAGCCTTTTATTTTGACAGTAAACATTTTTTTAATTTTAGTTCCTATTTAGGTCATGGTAAGTCCCATTTAGAGTAGTAGAACACTAGAACTAGAAGGAAACTTTTGTTCCAATATAATAGTAATTTTTCGCCATTATTCCCTCAATTATATCTCAATCCCATATTAGTCGCAACTTCATTGTGTAACGAATTCGTTCTTTAATTTAAATTTATAACAAGATAGTTCCTTTAATTGATGATAGAAAATTTTCAAATTTATAAATGACATATGACCTACATGTAATGATATTTAATTTTTAAAATAAAAAATTACATATAATATTATAAATAGATAAAAGAGAGAAGGGGTCATCGGCCCCTCCTCTGTCTCGTTAGAGGAGGGGAAGAGGAGCCGATGGCCCCTTCTCTTAGGTCTTATTTAGCATGGACGAGGATTTTGAATAGTTAATAGCCGATAGCGATTGAAGTCTAACGACTAGTTAGTAGCGAGTTAATTGTTAATTTTATAAAAGTGTTTGACAAGTGTAGCGTTTGAATTGATTGATAAGTATAAAATGACTAAAAATAATATAAATAATCATTTTAAATAATTTACATTATTATATACATTCTAAATTAAATAAATTTATTTTTATTTTAACTATTTTGCTACTAATAAATAATAATAAAATAAATAGTTAATTAAATGATTTTAAATTATCGAAATAATAATAAATAATAAAGTGGTCACATGGTATAAATATTGAGTAATAATAAAATATTTTAAGGATATATTGAAAAATAAATTTCAACACTCTAGTCGCTACCTTAGATGTTGGTCTTGCAAGCGTCTCAAAGTGTTAGGTTTCAATCGCTTGTCACTAATTTGAAGGCCCTATTTGGTATGTACGAGCGTTTTGAATACTTAATAGCGGATAACGAATAGTGACTCGAGACTAGTGACTAGCTAGTAGCGGATTAATTATTAAATTTCATAAAAGTGTTTGACAAATATAGCGTTTTGAATCGATTGATAAGCGTAAAATGACTAAAAAAGATATAAATAATTATTTTAATAATTTACATTATTATATGTATTTTATTAAATAATTTATTTTTTATTTTAACTATTTTAATACTAATAAATAATAATAAAAATAAATAGTCAATTAAATAATTTTATAAATTAATAAAATAATAAAATTGCGACATGGTATAAAAGAATAACTATGTTCATACAAATGGTAAGTAATAATGAAATATTTGGCGGGTATATTAGGAAATAAATTTTAACACTCTAGTCACTATCCTAGTTGTTGGTCTTGTAAGCGTCTCAAAGTGCTGGATTTCAATTGCTTGTCACTAACATTAATGCTCTGTTTGGCATGATTAGCGGTTTAACTAGCTAGTAGCGGTATGATTAGAGGATAACGGTTCAAATAATGAATAGCGACTAGTGCTTAGCGATTAGCTATTAGCGGTCTACCAATAGATGTGTTTGGTAAATAAAACGTTTGAATTAGCTTATGAGCGTTAAATGACTCAAATGGACATACGAGAGCTTTTAAATTATTTACATTATTATATATGCATAAGAAATGGTATATTAGACAAGAAATCTCCGTGTGCTACTTTTGAACTTCCAAACATTCGGTGTTCAAGCGTCTCAATACGCTCGCAGCCCGTCGCTTGTCGCTACTCTTTTTTGTATTTACCAAACACGTTAACAAGTGTTTTGACTAAGTCAATACGCTATATGCTAATATTAAATCAATACACTGTATGCTAACGTAAAAACTACTTTTATATCGTACCAAATAGAGCCTAGGTGTATTACCAAACACTTTAACTAACGTGTTGACTTAGTCAACACACTATACGCTAACGTAGACGCTACTTTTATGTCGTGCCAAAAAGAACCTTAGTCTTATGGGATGGAGAAGGGGTCCACTTCTCTCCTCTTTTTTTATAATATATATGAAAATTGAAAAAATATATATTTTTACTTTATAATAATATTTAATTTAAATAAGCGGAATATTCTTATTATGAAAAAAATAAATACTCTTATTAAAAAAAAGAAAATATATATTTAAGTTTTTAAAAATACAAAAAATATACGGTTTATATTATTTAAAAATCATGTATATTTATTTTAAATTAAATATTATTATTATAAAGTAAAAAAGTAAAATCTATTTAAATTTTAAATATATATTCTAATTTTTTTGTAAAAAGAAGGGCCCGATAACCCTCTTGTGGAGGGCGGGGCCACCGCCTTCCTTAGATGAGAATGAGGGAAGGGGGCCCATCGCCCCTCCTCCGATAAGACAGAGAGAAGGGGATGGCCCCTTTCTCTCTCTTTCTTTAATTAATTTATTTATTTTGTAATATATATACATATATAATTTTATAAATTAAATATCATTAGACGTAGATGTTACATGTCATTTATGAATATGAAAACCTTCTATCACTGATTAAAGGGATTGCTTTGCTATCAAATTTAAATTAGAGGACGCATTTGTTACAAAGTGAAAGTTGAGGGACTAATATGAAATTGAAACATAGTTGATGTAGGCACGGGGGGGGG